>SNQJ01S0019260.1:99331-112326 GCA_010110895.2 Picea sitchensis | reverse complement strand
TTTTCCAATTTCCTCTTGATTGCTGACTTCTTTCTGTCTTTGCTTCTTCTAAGTCTCTTCATGATTGATTCAGCTTATCTTGCAATAGCTTCCACATGATTTGTATTTCATCCTTTCATGTGTATTATCTAATGATATCCATTCTTATTTTGTTGTTCTTCCATAGGTATAGTTCTTCTTGGAACACATTTTCTTCCAAGAGATAGACATACAAGATATGTACAGAGACGATGCAAACAAGATATGTATAAGAAATAAGAAGAGTTTTGTTACCTTTAGAAGAAGAAGTCTCTTCCATCCTGCTTAGTCTTCTTTGTAGGTTCCTTTTCTTCGACAATTGATGCTTCGTGTTTCTCCTTCCTTTTCTTTAGCTCGAGACAATGATTCTTGTAGTGACCATACTTTCAACAGTTGAAGCATTGTACTTCTAAAATGTCTTTCTCTTGATTTGGCTTCCTCCTTGAACCAAACTTCCTTTTATTCCCGAAGTTCTTGAATCTTGCTGTGAAGGCTTGATCATTGTACTTCTTTTGGGGTTTCTCTTTTGCATTGATCCTTGATTCTTCTTGAGCACAAGTCCAAAGTTCTTCAAATGTCGGATACTCCTTTCTTGTGTTCATGCTTGCGACAAATGCATCCCACGTCTTGGGAAGACCATTGAGTACTCTGTTTACCAACTCCTTTTCTGAGATGATCTCTTCAGTAGCTTGTAGTTGATCTCTTAATTGAGAGATTCTCACAAAATATGATGTTATGCTATCCTCATCATTCATCTTCATGTCACGGAGCTCATTCTTCATACTCATAACTTGTCCAATGTTTCTGATCGAGAAGAGATTTGTTAGGGCATTGTACATCTTCTTCGATGAGTCAAGATGGGAGATGTAGGGTATCAAGTGGTCTTTTATAGATTCCACTATGATAATCATAGCATTGATATCATTGTCTTTGAACTTCTCCATAGCTGCAATGTTCTATGGTTCCTTCTCTTTTCCTTCTTCAAACTCTGGCTTCACGATCTTTCCTTTCACGATATCCAACACTTTATTCTTCGCAAGGATGAGGTCAATCCTTGTCTTCCATGCTCTGAAGTTAGAGGCTCCATCTAACTTGTTCTCTGACTTCATAGAATAAGTCATGGCTACTTTGACTTGGTCAAACCCTAGATTTGACCATAAACTCAAACTTTACGTCTTGGCTTGCTGAGAGTATTAGGAGATGCACTAGGCAAGAGCACATTGATCTATCAGGAGATTAGGTCAATCCATTCACTTAAGGTGCCTCAACAAGAGGATTAGGGTTTCTGCAACTGCTCCTGCTAGTAACCCTAGTGACAATGTCTTGGAAGCTGCTTCTGCTAGTAACCCTAGCGGTAGTTCTTCAACGAGCTTAATATCCTCACGGCTATGTTTCCTTCCAGCGGTTAGACTAAATGAAGGAGGTGTGGGCCCATAACCTGTTAGAATATGAAGGATGTGTGCTTGTTTTACCATTGACAATACCTTTGTCACCAAACCATAGGCCGAAGCCACCCTCCGAGCACCTTAACCTTGATAGAGAATCATTCCGGAAGCAAACCCTAGGCTAGATAGCCATACAAAAGGCAACACACCTTTCCCCAAGGATAGCGCATCAACAAAGGCTGATCAGATGTTCCAAACCCTAGCTAAGAGATAGTCCAAGCCAAAACGTAACTGCTAGCTACAACAACTGCACCAACAACTCTCCTCCAAACCTGTGCACAAGACTGCAACTGCACTGCGCAGAACCGACTCTCTGCAACTGCTGAGATGTGTCAAATGAGACTGACACCCTGTATTTATAGTGGTTCTGACAAACTTACTGGGGCCGACTTCTCCTTCTGGGTACCTGTCTGTTCAGTATATATTAATTCTTCTGGCCAACTTCTTCTCTTGGAGGTTAATAATCTAATACATACTATCTTCTTGAGCCGACAAGTTTTCTAGGGTTATTAGCCAACTCATTAGGGTTTTTCTTGCTTCTCAGAGTCTTCTATTCTCGTCAGGTTCACACGTGGAGGTAAATACCTCTCGCAACTATCATAATATCAACAAGAACCACCCAAACATGTGCATTAAATCCCCCCTTTTCAAATTAAACAAAGGCTCAAAGACCTTATACAACTTGCCAAATTTTAAGTATGGGAGGGTTGTCATGGTGCCCTATTGGGTAGATTAATCCCCAAGTCAATGAGTGCTTCCCAAGAAGACCTTGTTTAAGTCATGCAAAAAAGTATGAGGTGGATGGGGGTATGACTTTTGGGCATGGGGTTTCTGGACATACAAGGGCTCATATTGTCTCATTTATGGGTGCCTTTGTAGAGGGTGTGTGACATCCTTGTTTGCAATGCAACATTTATCTAAGCCCTTTATTTTCCATTAATTGGTTATGGTCCAAAACATTGAGTGTTATGTGCAATGGAAAGTAAGGATTACCACAATGCCACTTGAAGCTAAGAACACATTGAGTGTCATGTGCAAGGAAAGTAAAAGACACCACAAATGCATTCCCTCGACAAGCGAGACATTTATTAATTATGTGTTTTTTCTTTTTACACGGCCTTGAATTTTGTAGAGAAGCATTTCATTTCTCCCAGGACCTTAGGGTGAGCCTCTAGAGGATAATTTATGGATCTTATCTTTTTCCATCTCAAACTCCTCTGGGCCTTTAGCCCCTTCTTCCCATGAAAAGAGGTACAAGCCCTTCTTGGGGTCAATAAGCCCCAAAACCCAAAAGATGAGGAAACAAAGGGGAATAAGTGTGGAAAGTGGTGAATATGGATGGGCATGGTATGATGACCCTTTAAGGAGACCCCCTAGTAGCAACCCTTTTCCCGAGGGTGACCCACTTACTAGGTAAACATGTCATCCACTAAGGTGAAATGAGGAAAAATGCATAATTTCCAAGCAAACGTTTTCAAAATCAAGAAAGGACCCTTTGCAACATGTTCAAATGCTTTAATTATAAAATGACACTTACCATGAGACCATACTTGTTACCTCATGTTGTCTTTTGTGCGCCAAGCTGGTGTGGTGGACGTTTTTGTTGTTGATCAGTGGTGATGTGTGGTAAGAGGAGGGGCTTTGTCCACTCATCTAGCTCTTGACACTATAT
Source organism: Picea sitchensis (assembly GCA_010110895.2). Taxonomy (NCBI): domain Eukaryota; kingdom Viridiplantae; phylum Streptophyta; class Pinopsida; order Pinales; family Pinaceae; genus Picea; species Picea sitchensis. Next base: position 109,191 of record SNQJ01S0019260.1, on the reverse strand, counting down.
GTCTTCAACCTACAGGCTTCGAGACATCATCTCCTTAATTACCCCTATTTTTGGGGGTAACAGTCCTTGTGATTGTACTCATGTATATTCTTTTCTTGAATATAAATGAGACGAACAAAGTTCGCTCACACAAGAATTATCCAAAATACTTGGAATATAACATAATAATCCATGTAGGGATAATGTATAAAATATGAATAGATAAGATGATATACAATTGAGAATGAGGGCTCGTTTATATACCCATGTAGGGGTGGCCTGAACCAATAGTCATGTCCTTTGAGACATGTCCTTTCATTATTAATAGTTATTATTTATTAATTAATTATTATGTTATGGATATCTATTTATATGTATATTTATGTTCATAACATTGTCTTCCCCTTAAAAATGCTTTGTCCTCAAAGCATACTTCATGGAAGACTTATCTCTTGCTCTAACTTGTAATTATTGTCTCATGCTTCTTCATTATTGAGTTAGTAATCGTTGAGTACCTGAGACGATAGGATCTTCTAAGCGCTGAGCAGAACTGTCGAATTGTAAAGGAGTCTGCCCATCCTAATTCAATCTTCTGTGGATTTGAATTTTTATAGGGTTCTTGGAAAAAACTTGATATATTTCTACTCCCATGATAGCTTCTATTTTGACCCGCACTTGTAGTGGAAGTAATATTCTTCAACACAATGGTTATTTGTTTCTGTTGATACATTGATTGGCTGAAGTATTGAATTTTGTGATTAGGATGTCGATAAGGCATCCTCGCAACTTGATCTTTACTTCGTATACTTGTAGCTTTTTCTTGATTAACTTTTGTAATTGAGTTTTCTTCATACCACTGGATTGCTTCTACTTTAACATTTGAAGAGATTTTTACATCAACTGGATTTGTATCATCTAAAGACTTCTCTAGCGCCATAGGTTCAGTCATTGTCTCTTTATTGACTATATTGATGTTTTGCGATCTAGCTCTTCTTGTAAAGACTTCTTATCATGCTTAAGTCTTTTGATTTGTTCTAGTAAATTCTGATTAAGGTTCCTTAGGTAGGAGTTTTCTTCCTCTTCTTCGGTTAATTTTTCTTTGAGACCTCGATTTTCTTGTTCCAACTTTTGAAAACATCGCTTCTTCTTCTTGGACTTCATGATTTTTGCAAGTAGTTTCTGATTATGATTTCTTAAGCGAGAAATCTCTTCGTCTTTTTCAATGATGATTTTGTCACATTCTTTCTGTTGATCTTGCAACTTTTGTATTGATTTTTGGTTATCTTGAAGGATCACTTCTGATATGTCCTTCAGGTCTTCTGATGATGGAGCTTCTAAAATTGGCTTCATTGTAATGTCTTGTAATGTGATTTTCTTCTTATAAGAAAAAGTCAAAAAAATTCTCCTTGTATTGAAAATAAAAGTATCCAATGTATCTACCCACGTTGACCCTAGAATTATATCAACACTGTCTCCATAGATTGATACGACATTGAATTGAGCTATGAATTTGTAATCGCCCATAGATAGACACGTGTCATTTTCAATTATATTTGGTTCTAAAACCATTAATTGGTTTGTCAGGTCAATGTTAATGTGATTTTTCCTAGCGATCGGGCAAATAGCAATGTTGATATTCTTTCCTTAAATAATCCCATTAACTTTTAATAAAGGATCCACATATTTTTTTATAAGTAGGGGGGAATCTTCCTTGTTTTTCACCACCTTCTGTAACTTAGGAAACCCTTTTAAAAATAATAAGGCTTAAGCTCCTTGTTTTTAATAAATATACTCCTCCTTTAATAAGAGCATATAATATATGTAAAAAGACTAACTTAAATAAAGATTTGTTTTACCTTTATCTTTTCATTTTTTTTTTAACTTTGAATACTTTTAATTAAACCTCTTTCTTATAACTTTTATACTTTTAATAAAAGTAATTTAATAATATTTTTTTACTTTATAAATGTTGCTTGCCTCACTAGTCACCTTACTTTATTTTAAGTACCCTTTTAGTTGAACTTTTAAAGTTAATTTATAAGGTAACTTTTAATAAATAAAAAAATTAATTGGTTGATTGAGATCCTAGGGGCCACATTTTTCTTTTTTAAAGTCACATGTGGTCAATAATTAAAGGGCGAATGAGTTTGGAGGGAAAATCGTACGAACGACAAGGGACAAGGAGCAGAAGTGACAACGTATGGCAGAACTGTGGATGTACGGATGGCACGATTGTACAGGTGACGTGGCTCTAGATTGCTCAAAATGTACGGATGACGCGATTGTACGAGTGACGTGGATGTGGTACAGATTGTACAAAAAAACGTACGGATTGATAAGGAATCAAATGATTATGTATGGCAGAATTTGTAGTGATGGCAGCTGGAGTATGAAGGCAGATGGAGAAGGGTATGACAATGAGTATGGTGGCTGACATAATTAAAACGACTAGAATGTGTATGGAGTCGTGTGAAATTAGTAGCACACACAATTCAGTGTATGGAGTGGTATGATGTACGAAAGAAACGATGGCTATATTGAATACCAAAAAAAAAAATGGTAGCATTGTTCATACACAAATATATGAACTCGAGCTCAAAGAGTCGATACTTCACAGTGCTAAGAATTTCTGTATTAGTGCTTGAAGTTTCAAAACCATGAACCTTTTACACCCAAGATTATGTTTGGAATGATGTTTCACGATTTACGTGTGGACTTCGCTAGGTATTCGATTGCAACAACAATACACAAATTCTATTCTTATTGCATCAATATACTAAATTTTAATGTGGACGTTTTGCTTTGTTTTTCAATGATTTTGATGGTAGTTCGGTGGTCTGAGCTGCTGGGAAGCAATTATAACAACAACAAAAAAATTAATTTGCAACGGTCTAATATATATATATATATATTTTTTTTTTATTTTTTTTTCAAATCTGAGTGGACAGATTTATTTATTTTCACTCGATTGATTTGACAAAATTTCTGTGTCGTCAATGGATTTGTTTTGTTTTTGTTTTTTGTTTTTTTTTTCTTATTTTATTTTATTTGCAATAGAATTTCTGAGCTTTCTTATTTTCTTTTATTTGCAAAAGAATTTCTGAGTTTTAAATGGCCAAAGGTCAATCTATCGTCAAAGACCTGAGAAATTAGAGAAACTCTGAAATTTTTGTGTGGCTAAAAGTCGGTTCAGACAAGGTCTGGAAGAAAGAGTGGCCAAAGGCCATGATTAGAAAAACAAAGCTTTGATACCAAATGAGATGAACAAAGTTCGTTCACACAAGAATTATCCAAAATACTTGGAATATAACATAATAATCCATGTAGGAATAATGTATAAAATATGAATAGATAAGATTATATACAATTGAAAATGAAGGCTCGTTTATATACCCACGCAGGGGTGCCCTTAACCTATAGTCATGTCCTTTCATTATTAATAATAATAATTTATTTATTAATTATTATGTTATAAATATCTATTTATATGTATATTTATGTTCATAACAATAAAGTTTTTTTTCCAAGGAAAAAAAGATACTTATGTGATACAATACAAATGAAGTTGAAACTTGAGCCTCAAATATTCAAGAGTAGTTTAGATTCACCACCCCCAAACCCATAAAATGTGGGACCAAAAGTTTGCCTATTACACACCCACTAAAAGTAAGTTTTAAATGACGTTAATGACCATTACGAGGTACAAGTCAAGATTAGTCAACATATCTCCAACACTTAGCCCACAATTTTTTATATAACCTAAACAGTTCATATATAGTTTCAAATATATATAGATTTTTTAACACACTGTTTTTATAGATTACAAGGCATATACTTATTGCTCTAATATTCAAACAAAATAAGCCCACTCATACATAAAATTTTGGGTAAGGTATGTATATTCCTTGAATATTAACAACAATTTCATGATGATACTAACATCATATCATTGAATATTTTCTTGGCTGTCATATTGAACCCATAATTTTTTTAAATTAAATCTCTTTAAAAGAGAAATTGCTTCATTCCAATCTTTTGATAATCACAACCTTTCTCTTATGTCATGAATATTCAATGCCCTTTATTAGCTAACTCTCCATTTTGTTCCTAATAATGCTATCATTTTTCATTATTCCTTTCCCACATCTTCTGCACAAATCCATTAAACTCGTTTGTCTTTCATTAAATGAGATTTCTTTTTATTATTAATGGGAGCCTATCTTTTCAACAGAGGGTAAACCTAGAAACAACCCATCACACCCTCCTGCTCTTAAGCAAAGAATGACATTTTTTGTAATCTCAATAATTTGTCTGAATGCTACAACAATATCAATAGTCACATCCGACAAACCACACAGAAGGGGGCATGCCCGCCAAGTTTTAAACCCAAGTCATCACAACAATTGCTCAAAGTTGCAGCTAGAGCATAGCCCAACAACATTCATTGCATGAGATTTATTCTAAAACACCCAATTCATGTCCATTCCTCTGTGTTAATATCATATGGTAAATTTATGCATAATTAAGATGACTAAAAATCCTATATTGCTTGATAACACAATTTTATACATAAAAAAAATTAAGACAAATAACTTTCCAAAACAATAAAAATAGTGTTTCGGATAGTATTGAAATATTCATCAAAATGACCTAAGTGCTAATATTAATTTTTGAACTGTTTCCTACGACTAGTACAGCAGCATCAGTCATTTTTTTCAAGTGAATGCAAAGTATTAGTTAAAAGTGTTGGTCTACAAACAATAGTTCTCGTATACAACTCTTATCTTGGTATGGATATCACTCCAGGATTCTACTAGTTAGACATAGCAATAAAAGAACATAGTAGCCTTGAAAACCACAAATTAAAATGACACTCTAAAGTATAAAAATCCCCATTCACATGCTATCAAAAGTCCATTTTTTAGAATTACTAGAAAACCTCCCGTTAGGTACAATTTTTATTTCTCTCCAAATCAATTATACACGACCTTTTGGCAAGAAATCGGTTCAGCTCGGGAATTTACCACGGTAATTGGAAACGAGCTTGATGTATACAAAATAATGCATGAAGAGGCATCTTGTCTCTAAGAAAAATGGTGCAATCAACAACAAAAAACATTCCATCCTTGGATATTTGCTTTTCGTTTTTACATCTGTATGTGCTATCCAATGGAAGAGAATTTAGCAATTACATTAGTCCCTTGTTGCCCAAGATGTCCGAGATAATGGAGTTTGACAGAAATGCCATGCGATATGAAATTGCTTGACATTCAAATGAAATTAATTAAGGACAGATAAATATATGTGCACTACAACAATTACAATGGGCAAGATTGTCTTACACATTTCAGTTTCTCCAAATGTTGCTGCAGTGCAGTCATCTGAACTTGTTCGAATTGTTCAACTTCATTAATTAGAGCCCTAGATATAAGATGCATAATCTATATAAGATTATCGGAAGTTATTCGAATTGTTCAACTTCATTAATCAGAGCCCTAGATATAAGATGCATAATCTATATAAGATTATCGCTACAGAATTACAAACAAGGAAATATTTGAAATAATTTGTTTTTAAAAAGTCGTACTTCTTGGAATGTTTCGATCTAATGCATGATATCTTCAAGACATAGTGCTAAAGTTCATCATCTTACAAACAAATTTTCTTAGCATTTACAAATAAAAATAAAATTTTCATTAAAATTTTATAAGTTTGAAAACAAACCTAAGTCTTGAAAGTTCTTGATCCTTGTTCTGCATATTTTCCTCATTCTGTAATCAGAATACAAAACAAAAGTAAAATGTCAGTATAATTGCTGGTAGAATCTTGAAAACTGAATACACCATTTGTGGATTATTACATGTGGTGAAATTTCATGACTTCTAAAAATGTTCAAATCTTAAGGGAGGGGTGCACGCATTCTAAGCATATGATCTCCTCAGTCTGCTCTAGATGCCCATGCCAACGAAATAATGTCTCAGTATACATGGAAACACATATCTCTCAAGTTCCTATATGGTAAAAATTAATTTGTCAAATAGTAGTATAATTTTACAGACTTTGACCAAATTGAAGTCATCTTCATATTAATTAGAAGGGTAGGGAAAGATAACAAAACTAACTAAAATAAAGTAGGGTCATCGATGTATTCATGACAGTGGGAAAAGACATTTTAGTTCATAAAATATGGGTTAGAAATATAGATCAAAAGGAGTTATTTCAAAATAATTGCGACTAACCATGATATCTGTTTTGCAACAATTCAATATATACAGAGCACATGAAGATAATTGAATATTTCAACAAATAAGATGATAACTAGCACACGGGTGTCAAAAAGTTTCCTTCTTTATAGCTCAGATGTTGATTATGTCTAGTATAGACACAACGATTGCTTATATGTTCTATACTAGTAGTTGACACCATTTGTATCTTCAAGTTGATAAGATATTCTGATTAGTTCGATATGCCTATGTTCAATCTCAAACCTGTGGCTGTTTCTGAGGGCTAGGTGATAGCTAGATATAGGAGGTCCTTCATCTTGAGTGATGAGAAAATTAAACAAAAATGGACAAATGAATTTTCAGGTTAACCTGTACTACTGGGTGCTTAGGCTAGATAGCATTGTCCACATCCCAACCATGCTAACCATTTCCACCTACCCAATATCATTCATTCCATCCATATACAAATTGCATCCTGGTCATGTATAATCTCTCAAAGGTCAAATTGAGAAAGCCTGAATAAATAAAGCCTATAAGGCCAAAGAAGGATGAAATGATCCACTTGGAAGGGTTCTCAAGGTAAGTTCTCTAACCTTCCCCCTTTGATCATTGAAGTTATTGTTCATGCATCAAGGTAGGATGTCCTAGGGCTCTGTCCTTTTTCTTGGACAACCTTTGAGTTCACCTTGATAGTATTGGGAAAGGCTTCTTCATGGACCGATCCTCCCATCCAACCTTGAATGGAACCTTCCAACCTTAGGTGACTCTTGAAGGGAAATCCTTCGGGTGTTGTCAACATCACCTCATATAAAACCCTAGTCTTCACTTGGGTGTGAAGTGTTGAATTTTTTATGGTTAGCTCCAGCACATGTAGTTTATTTCAATTTAGCATGAACTTGAACCATAAACAATGCAGCAATACAATATACAATAGCTGCAGTGACCAAGATCACAAGAAGAATAACCATGCACAAGAGTTATCCTAGGAAAACCCTTCTCAAACAAGGGAAAAAACCAACACTCCTTTGCTATAGAGTCAAGAGAAGATCCCCCACACACCACAAAACCCTAGAGCACACAAGAGGGTGCTTCTATGACCAAGAAAACTTGCGCCTAAGATAAGTGCGCACTTCAGCCCTACAAGTAGGTGTTGAGAGAATGAAACATGAGTGAGTGAGTGATCCACAATGGGGATCTAACTCTCCAATAAATACATGACCTAACACAACAATAGGTGTGTCTATTGACACAATAGGGACGACCTGTACAACTCAATAATATAATTAATCTTTTACACAATATTAATTATCTTTACATGGTGGGGCCGACTTGTACCCTTCACAATACAAAATTAGGGTTTCACAATAACCTTACTCTTAGACAATATGGCAAGGATCTCTCACACATCCTCTAGTGCTCTACCGCTAGGGACAAGTCCACATGTGCTCAACCACAGGGACGTCACCCTCAAAAAATCAACTCAACTAAATCCATAGGAGTACTATCTGGAGAGCCATCTCCAGTTGACTCAACTAAGTCCATAGGAGTCCGACAGGAGACCATCTCAAGTCATCTCAACTCAATCCAGAGGAGCACGACAAGGGACCACACACGTCATCTCAACTCAGTCCAGAGGAGTATGACTCACCCATCACATGGGTGTTCTCACAGATCGTCTCAACTCAGTCTAGAAGAGAACGACCTGGAGAATGTCTCATGAAGCTGCAATCATCAACACTCCCTCTCAGCTAGGGAGGCATTCTCCACCAAGCCAAGTCTCTCACAGAAGTACTCGAACTTCGTCCTGGCAAGCGGTTTGGTGAAGACATCTGCAACTTGCTCGTGTGTAGAAAGGTACTGCACATGTACTGCTTTCCTCTGCACCATATCTCTGATGTAATGGTATTTGATCCCGATGTGTTTCGATTTATCGTGAAACACAAGATTCTCTGAGAGCTTCACACAGTTCTGGTTATCGTAATGGATAATGGTGGAATCCATCTCATGTCCAAATAAGTCTGCAAGGAGCTTGCGAGGCCATACTGCTTCGCAGACTGCTACATATAATGCAATGTACTCCTCTTCTACGGTACTCAAAGCCACAAAAGTATGTTTCCCATTGCACCAGGAAACCATGGAAGATTCCAAAGTAAAACAACAACCGGAGGTGCTCTTCCAATCCACTGTGCTCCCTGCCCAATCTTCATCGGCATATCCCTACAATCTTATGTCTACACCGGAGGCATATCTCAGTCCATAACCAACTGTGCCTCATAAATATATCAACACATGCTTCGCTGCTATCCAGTGTGTCTGTCTCGGTTGACTCATAAACTAATTAAGTACACTCACTGCATAGCATATATCAAGTCTAGTGTTAGCCAGATACATCAATGATCCAATCAATTGTCTGTTAAGATGTGGATCAATCTCGCTTGAATCGGAAGAATTCTTGCTCAATTTCTTCAGATCCATCACCATCGGTGTAGGGATGGATTTGCAGTCTGTCATCCCGAATTTCCTCAATATCTCTGTTAGAATATAGAAGATTGTGCTCGTTTTACCATTGACAATACCCTCATCACCCAACCACAGGCCGAAGCCACCCTCTGAGCACCTTGACCTTGACAGAGAAGAGAATCCTGGTAGCAATCCAATAGCCAAGAGAGGCTAATGCACCAAGCAAGAATAGAACCCAAGCTGATAAGATAATCCCACCCAGAGGCTAGCGCACACCTTCCCAGAAACTTGCGCACAAGTTGCAACTGCACCTGTGCAGATCCAGTTCACTCTGCAACCGCTGAGATGAGAATAATGAGAACTGGTGCCCTGTATTTATAGTAGTCTGGGCAGTTTAACTGGGGCCGACTTCTCCTTCTGGGTATTAATAAATTCATATTAAATATATTTCTGCAGCCGACAACCTGTCTAGGGTTTTCTTCATTTATTTGCTTCCTTCCGAAGTATTCTAATCTCATCATAGGTCACAATAGAGGTTCATAACTCCCGAAGCTACCATATTATTAACACTCCCTCCTAGCTAGGGAGGTATGGTCTTGAGCACAACAAACCATTCAACTAGTAGCAACACGAGCACTGTCATTATTATCCAACTGAATAATCTCCTATGACAACTGGTACAATATCAATTGATAGAACACACCTGTGTCTATTCAGGTAGTACGCAACTACTCAAACCGTGACACAGTCACAAACAGTGGAACAAATCCACCATAGTAGTATATCTCTATTGTCTAGACTCTAGAGGCAAGCAGTCTCCGGGCCAATCTTTCACTCACATCTCTGTGAGTTCTGAAAGAATATCTGCCTCATGAATAGTGGAACATATCCACCATAGTAGTTTACATCTACTGTCATATATTCTTCATAACAAACATCTAATAGCAACCTGCATAGAAACAATGTTATGATAAAAAATTGAATCATCTGAGCCAATCTTTCAGTCACGTCTGTGAGATATGAAAGAATATCTACCCTTAGTATAGAACATCAGCAATGGGCTATCTGCCCCATTCTTCTCAAACAAGGAAGAAGGATTATTTCTGATTTCTGAGCCTGGACCATTCCTCACCCTGGGCCATTCTTCCTACACTAGTCAAAGTGCACCCTGGACAGAATGTATAAACCCTAAGGAAT
>SNQJ01S0019260.1:71452-99281 GCA_010110895.2 Picea sitchensis | reverse complement strand
TGATGTTATGTTGTCATCATCATTCATCTTCATGTCACGAAGCTCATTCTTCAAACTCATTACTTGTCCAATGTTTCTGACTGAGAAGAGGTTTATTAGGGCATCGTACATCTTCTTCGATGAGTCAATATGAGAGATGTAGGGTATAAAGTGGTCTTTGATAGAGTCAACTATGATACTCATGGCATTTATGTCACCATCTTTGAACTTCTCCATAGCTGCAACATTATGTGGTTCCTTCTCTTTTCCTTTTTCAAACTTTGGCTTCGCAATCTTTCCTTTCACAATATCCAACACTTTATTCTTGGAAAGGATGAGGTCAATCCTTGTCTTCCATGCTCTGAAGTTAGAGGCTCCATATAAATTGTTCTCTGACTTCATAGAATAAGTCATGGTTTCTTTGACTTGGTCAAACCCTAGATTTCAGCATAAACTCAAACTTCACTTATTGGCTTGCTGAGAGTATCAAGAGATGGGCTAGGATAGAGTGCACTGGTCTATCTAGAGATTAAGTCAATCCATTCAATTAAGGTGCATCAACAAGAGGATTAGGGTTTCTGCAACTACTCCTGCTAGTAACCCTAGTGGCAATGTCTTGGAAACTGCTTCTGCTAGTAACCCTAGTGGCAGTTCCTCAACGAGATCAATATCCTAGCAGCTATGCTTCCTTCCAACATTTAGACTGAATGAAGGAGGTTTGGGCCCATAACCTGTTAGAATATGAAAGAGGTGTGCTCGTTTTACCATTGACAATAACCTTGTCACCCAACCATAGGCCAAAGCCACCCTCCGAGCACCTTAACCTTGACAGAGAATCATTCTGGAAGCAAACCCTAGGCTAGATAGCCATACAAAGGGTAGCACACCAACAAGAGCTGATCAGATAGTCCAAACCCTATCCAAGAGATAGTCCAAGCCAAAACATAATTGCTAGTTGCAGCAGCTACACCAACAACTCTCCTCCACACTTGCGCACAAGACTGCAACTGTGTTGCGCAGAACTGGCTCTCTCTGCAATTCTGTGAATGTGTCAAATGAGAATTGGCGCCCTATATTTATAGTAATCTGGCATACTTACTGGGGATGACTTCTTCTTCTGGGTACTGTCTGTTCAATATATTATTATTTCTTCTTACCGACTTCTTCTCTTGGAGGCTAATAACCTAATATAAATTATCTTCTTGAGCTGACAAGTCATCTAGGGTTATTAGTCAACTCATTAGGGTTTCTTCTTGCTTCCCAGAGTATTCTATTCTTGTCAGGTTCAAACGTGGAGGTAAATACCTCCCACAACTACCATAATATCAACAACCTAGAGCCCGAAGATAAGGAGTTGCGCCCAATAATTTTCCAAATATGGGTTTTAAACCATATTATATAAATTTTATTGATTTTTAAGCCTCTTTTTAATGGATTTTGCCCATTATTGGGAGATCTAGAGCCCGATTTGAGGCCATATCTTGGGAGGAAGTTGGGAGTTTGATGCCCACTTCAAATATATGTAAATTAGGGGTTCTTAGCAGCATTATAGAGGTTCATAACAGGAGAAATGATGAATAATTTGACAGCCAAAGCCATTTTTATGCAGGGAATCCATTGAGGGGAGCTTTGTGGGCCAATTCCAAGAGCTACGCTCAACCATTTTCAGTGTCGTCAGTTGTGTTGGATTCTTGAAGTTGAGAAGAACACATCCTGCCTATTTTGTAATCCATTTGACACTTTTCTAACGTAATTTTGAAGCATTGAAGAGAAATAAGAAAACCTCACCCACTCAGACAAAGGCCCAGAGACGTAGGCAATCTTGTCGAACTTCATTAACAAATTTGTTGTTATGATTTGTTGATCTTTGTGCTTACGTTCCCATATACATTTCTTATTATGGCTTCTATGATATCTTATTAATTTCTTATTCTTTCATCAATTCCTAATTGTTTAATGAACTCATGCTTTAAAACTTAACCAAGTCTTTAAAAGATCATTTTAGATCACCTTCACATTATTAATTTTACCCATAGAGATAGAATTTCCTTGGTGGTATAATGGCCTAGAATGGGGGTGGCCTACCATAGAGAAACTCGAGTGCAACAAATTCTATGGTTGGGTGGAAAAGCGCTCACCCTGATTCAGTTGTCAAGACAAAAAATTTATGAAAATATAAGTGTACATGCTTGTGTGCATTCTTGTTCAAAATGTAAGAATTATCATGTTTGTGTAATATATGAAACTGTATTGTTTATGTGCATATATATGCTTGGTTGGTTTGTCCAACACTTTCTAAGTAGACAAGTCTTAATTAGGCCTTACATGTTCAAATGTCTAATTGAAATAAGCATGTTTTACATTCATGATATTAATATATGGATTAATGATTACCAGCATGGAATAAGACTGGACTCAATAATTCACTATATGTTGGATAAGTACTCTTGTTGGTTATCATCTTTTGATTACATAAGAAAACATCATGTAATTTGTGGCTTAAAATCTTGAGAATTCATGTAAGACTTAATAGAAGTATGCGTATTGGTAAAGAGAGATGAAATGGAGGAATAACCCTGTGATTCTCTGCATGCACTGATTTTCCTCATTGTTTATTGTTTTGTTGAAGTCTAAAATGAATAGAAGGAATTTTTTCTTGGTACTCCTTGGATGTTTAGAAACCCACTCACTAGGTATTTTCTAAGATTAGAGTTTGCTGTAAATACCTATGGCAAAGAGACAAGTCCTTGGGATCCTTCATGGATTGTATGTGAGGGTGTAGTAGGTTGATTGAAGGTGATGTTTTACTAGGTGTTTTTCACTCTTAGATAATGTTAAACTCATTTGAGTTGCATTTTTCTTATTTGGGTTATAGCTAGGTTATGCCCTGCTTAGATAGGGAAATTCCCCTTGTTGATATTTCCTGAATTGCTTGAACGATAGACTAGTAGGCCTAAATTTGCAAAAGTTCCAGGATTGTTTTCCTAGAGTGTTACCTTACCTTAGACACCTTAATGTTTACATTTTGAGAACTAGTGAATCATGTGAAATTGTGTGAAATCATCCAAGAGACTAAGTAAAGTGAGCATGAAAGTTTTCTTGTTGGCCCTACACACAAAGCAATTCAAACTTCTAGTTGAATATGGGAGGATAAATTAATGAATCCAATATGCTCTCCTTTTCACATAAACCATAACATGAGAAGCATTGGATCCAAGATATTTGAATGCATAGAAAAAGGGATAGCTGGAGATCCGAGCATCTACCTTTTATATAACACGACACTTAGAGAAATCTCGGAAACCCGGATGGTCATCATTCTACCAATAGATTTTCATGGCTTAAATTATCTATTATCGATCATGGAGAAACATATTTGGAGGACAGTTTTATCATCATAACAATTTTCAGATCAGACTAAAAGCCACATCGTTGTGGAGGTGCAATAGTTTAGAGGATAAATTCTTATATGGGGGCATGCAGACAAATATAGTGGAGGTGCGAAAGGTAGGATTCTGTGGATCGTTGATCTAAGAGTAGTGTAGATCAACAACTAAGAGGCATATCGGGGGACGAAGCAGCACAAAAGATAATTTCTCAAAGGCGGGCCGGGAAAAACCACTATGGTTTTGTTCGTGAACATGTGGAGCCTCTAGAGCTACATTGGGGAAAAAAAAAGTTTTCCTAAGACCACTTTCTCCAATATCCAATATTGAAAGTTGTTGGGACACAATGGAACATCGATCTAAGAGTAGCACAGATCAACGGTTGAGAGGCATATCGGGGGACGAAGCAGCGCGGAAGATAATTTCTCAAAGGCAGGCCGGGAAAAACCACTATGGTTTTGTTCATGGACACATGATGCTTCTAGAGCTACATCGGGGAGAAAACCAGTTTTCCTAAGACCACTTTCTCTATTCCCCGATGTCGGTATGCGCATATAAAAGGAGAATCACCGACATTATTTTATAATACTTTGTAGCATTGAAATTTCAAAATTTGGCGCAAACCATCCATTCGAAACTCAAGCTCAAAGTTGGATAATATTCACGTTTTCTTCACTGCTTAACAGGTATTTTTCATAATGGCCGCTAATCCTATCATTTTATCCATGAATGAACAAGACATCACCTCTAGAGAAGAATCCCTAATTGACAGGGACTCCAATTTTTTTGACATAGAGATAACAGTCTCTCCCATTTCTGTGTCCAAATCGAATTTGTTAGACAATGTTGGGAAGCAAACTCCTTTCCTCAGAACAACTCAAGCCTCCATTATTCCTTATGTCGTAGAAGTAGTCTTCCTTTTCCTTGAGTTCATAAGCTGGTGTGCCGAGAAATATTCACAGGAAGAAAGAGTCATTTTGAATAAATTAGGGTTAGATGTTTTATGTGAAATAGACATCCCGTCACTCCAACATACCCTCAGTGTATCAAAGTCCTCCTTCATAGCATCAGAGCCCTTCAATGAAGAGAAGATGATCACAGTTTACAGAGAATTCCCTCCATAAGTAAAAACCATGTTTTTGTAAACCATTGTCAAACCTGAACACCACTTAGAAAGTCTGATGTTACCTGTCAGTGTGAGGGTTATGATCATTGAGGTCCAGTGGGCTTGTTCCTTGCTTAGCCAAATTTTAGGGTCAAATAACGACAAGTTCGTAGTGGAAGTCATGTTAGGTTTCTTGTTAAAAAAATTTGTGTCAGAGTCTCATCAGTGGGTCTGTATTAGTTTTGACAGATTCTTCGCTGATAATATGCATCAACAGCTAGTAAAATTCATTTCATTGATACACTTCAGATACTATACACACTTGTTGAGGATGTTCCTGGAATCGAACAAGACTGAGTTCCCTGAAACAACTTTCATCTCAACTGAATGTAAAAGAATCACCATGCTTATTTTCATCAATAAGATCATGTCCAAGGTGTACAGTCTTATCTTTGGCTCAGACTTGCCTAGGGTTCTGGAAGAAATGAAATTTTTTTTACAACCAAATATGGAGAGTAGAGTAGGAGATTGGATGTTGTTCATACAATCTACTATGATATGGGTGTATGGCTATGAAGAAGGACCTTATCTTTTACCAATATTTTTGACTCCCATAATTTTCTCCTTAGAGTTCATCAGACAAAGGATCATTTCATAAACATAGCACTTTATGAAAGCATACAAGGAATCTAACATAAAATTCCCTTTCATAGTTGGACCCTTTGTGGTAAAAAATAAATCCTGTTTACCTCAGGTTCAAGCCAAATTCAATGAATTTGGGTTTACACAACTGTAAGGAAGGAAATATGACCTGCATCAGATCATATCAAAGAGAAGGTTGATGAGCAAATTGGGCCCCTATGAGCATGATCCTGTTGAAGGATTTGAAAAACTGGCTAATCTGGAAACATGTACAGATATGGAGGTCACTTTGCAGCATGATCAGATAAAACCAACAGAGTCTTCCCCTCAGTAGATCTAGACACATAAATGTTCTCCAAGATTGATTGTTAAAGCCCCAAAGTTGAGTGTTTATAATAAGAGGAACATTTCAGAGGCCCTGGGTGCCGATAGTCAACAAGATATACCCAAGAAGATGAAAATTACACCACCCTCTCAAGTGGTTGACCTGGAAGAAGAAGAACCTAAAGAGAAAATGAGCATGGAGATGGTGGAAGGTGCAAGAAAGACCGAAGAAGTTGGTACAGGAAGAACACCACAAAGTGAAAGTAGCACAAGGGTTTTCAACAACAATAAGCACATATTTAGCAAGACACCTGGGGCAGTATATCAATCCAAATAAGATTTGATGAACCAGTATGTTGTAAAAGGAAGTATGGCCAACAATGAGATAAGAGACCTATTGCCCGAAGTAGGTAAGCTCTCTTAGCACAAGACTCCCATGTTTTTAGTGAGATATTTAGAAAGAAAGATGTTTAATATAGCAATGGCAGATGATGATACAGTGTCCGAAATCAAGATGCACTATGAGAATATTGGTGCCCCAAATAAAGTAAAGTTTCACAGAAATTCCAGTGACAAGATATACTCAGACTATCTAAGCTTAAGTCTAAAAGTCTCAATATTGACTACACATGCACTAGAACTAGATGGACAATTGAAACAAGAGAAATCATCCAGCAAAGCTTGGCAGACAAAGGTTAAAATATTGGAGTCTCAAGGACCTCAAGGAGTAAAGGATTCCTTAGATGAGAAAGACAAGATAATCGAAGGTCTAAATAAGAAGCTAAAGATGTCCTCTACTGAACATCCATAGGCAGAAAAGTTGGAAGTCCTTGAGCAAGAGAAAGAAACATTCAGGCAAGAAGTGCTAAACTACAAAGCTAAAGTGTTGCAGCTGGAAAAGGAGAAAGAGAATTGGTTACAGGGGCAAGTAGCAACATCAGATATGGCTGTCATTGTACCTGCTAATGTGAAAGCTGGATAGAGCACTGATGGATTGGTCGAAGCCATGTCCCAAGTGATTTTACAAATAGGGGAAATCAAAAACCTTAAGGAAGCCTTGGAAAAAATGAAACAAGAGATGAAAACAAAAGATGAAAGGATGGCTCCACTCCAAAGGGAGAATCAACATTTGCAAGACAGAATAAGAAAGTTGAGGACAAGTTTAAAAGGTCAAACAATGTTGCAAGGAGCTAAACATGTGATCTGGGATACTATTGCTACATAGGGCACTAAGTTCATAGTTTATCTGAATTTTATAAATGACAAAGACAACATGGCTACCACAGGTTGAAGTAGGTGTACTGTTGTTAATAAAACATTAGCCAAGAAACCTTCAAAATGGGCCCATAATGCTATTAATTTGTTGAATTTTGTACCCACTGTTGATCTTCAGACTATTGGGGTAAAGGACAGAACTGATTTGATCATCTGGGCCAGGAGAATCATCGCCAAGAACAACTTGCTCAAATCGGTCCAGAACAAAGCTATGCAAATGGAGCACAGTATACAGGAGTTTAAAGACACGTTTGAACAATTGTTTGTCAAGGGCATCCCACCATTTTGGGATGGAAAAGGTTCATTATACAATCAATAAGACTACAATTCTCTTCTCATTCAGTGTAGGATCGACCATTCCAAATTTGAAGCTATGGAAGAAAATTTGAAAGGCCCAAGTCTGGTAGAGTATTTGGCCACAAACTTTGAAATTTTGAATCAATTTAAAATAGTGAAGATTGTCTTGTTGATTATGTCATGTGCCATGTGCATTGACCTAGATATTATTATTAATGAGATGATGGACTACGATATTCCTTCTGACTCACAATGGAAAGAAATAGTGCAGCTGGGAAAGACGAAATGCAGTTTTCCCAGGACCAATAAGTGACCTCCAGGTGTCACCAAGCCAGTGAGTTCGACAGAAGATTAGGAAAAGCCAGATGGCGTAAAGGAAGTTGAGCAGTCAAAGAAATCCATTTTAGTTTTGAAACATCTTTTGAGTAATCATTGTAAATCAATTCATATACCGAGACTGTCGGTTGAAATTACAATTATTAGTTTTAGAAGCTGAAACGTTTCGGTTTCAACCATTGTAATCGAATTGTATAAATGTTGGGGCATTTGATTGAATTAATGTTCGAAGAAGTGAAAGAGCACCGTTTTGGTTGTTTCGAACTCTATTGTAATTTTCTGAAGATGAATTGAATATATATGCAGAAGTCATTGAAGTCTCTATGAAAATATTCTAACGGTGGTGATATGAGCTTTGTCTTCTTTCATCGTATGTATTTCCTGCAATCTGTTATTCCATTTACACTTTATTATGTTTAAATTGGATAGTTAAAGGCCCAGAATTCATCTTGTGATACTCTTGGCTTAAGCAATTTAAATTGTCTGTATTTATTCTTAACTAATTCAGAATTCATTTCAGTAATGCTTTGATGTAGTTATTTGTTTTCTTTATCTTCCTACACTCTATTTAAATTCAAGAATAACTCAAACTCATCATCTAGTTTAGCCTTTATCCTCTGGAGAGTTATACCAGTTGGTCATTGTTTTCATTCACTTTTAGAATTTTGACTCTATAGACCTAAATATCAAGTGACACGAGACAACCCTCTCTGAGTTGAGCAGGCTTGTGCTTCACCTCTAAAGTAGGTTGAAACAGTTTCCTCTGTCGTTTGTCTGTCATCTAGACAAAATTTACAGAGTGCTAACAGACAGGACATCCAGTTCTTCGAAGACTTGTCGCCTCATGTTTTCCTTAGATCCTCGTATGCTCGGATGGCCAGGGTTCCAAGGAAAGGTTCTGACTCTACCCCTTTGCAAGGTTATTAACTAGAGGAATTTAGGTCATGTTCGTATGACATCATGATGACGTGTTGTTCAAGGTGGCAGTCAAAATGCTACGAGGGAGGAGTGATAGGTGTTGGTTAGTCTTGATGAATCAAAAGTGGACAGGTTTCGGCGTGGTGTTGGAGTGGGTCAAGGGGACCCCTTTTTCGCTAAGCGTAAGTGAGTTGGGTATTTAATCTCAGTTGTTGGATCTAGGGGTTGACGAATATTATCCATCAATCTCACTGAGATACTAATTTCATGTCTAGATCCATATCTGAAAATATGGACATTCAATATTTCAAATAAATATGCCTTATGAAAATACTAGATCTTGGATCCCAGATCTCGAATGGACCTGGTTCCTTTTCAGGGTTCCGACCCCTTTGAACAAGTAAAAGTAGAGAGTCAGGGCACATGTAAGTAATGTCATGGTGACGTTTCATGCCCCATGGCATTCAAAATGCCATGGTGGAAGCCTAGTATTGGTGCAAGGTGAGAGTGGGCTCGTTGTTGGGCATGAAGCTTGTGTCAATACTATGGAACTTGAATCTATTATGAAAATTATTGGAGCATATAATCAAGATAAAGATGCATTGTAATATAGGTCACATTGATGCTTTCAATATGTGGGATGTCATGCTATTGAGAACAAGGAATATCATAATAATGATAATGTTGATCTATTCCTATTCACATTCCCTACTCTTCTTATTATTGTTCAAATTCCCATTGTCATTCATGCACATAACGCAAGGGTTGTTGTTAATAGTTAGAGTACTAAACCTGCAACAATTTCTATGATTAAATTAAGTGTAACCATAAGAAGTGGTTGCTACTATGGTGTCTAGCAATGTGAACATTATTGTTGGAATTTCAAGTTTAGTTGCTTAGACTGGTATTTTAGGATTCCTTCTAGTTCCAAATTTGAGAACAACAATGGCTAGTCAAAGCCACCCCATAAAGGCTACATTGCAATTATTTTTCTCTAATGGTATTTGCAAGGAATATGTCAAACAACACTAGTTCCTCCATGACATGATCTGGAGGACATGGGGAACTAGCAATGTCCTAGGAAGTTCACTTTGCCCAGGAAAGATTGTACCTCCTTTTTTCTTCTAGGTATGCCAATTTTCAAAATTCCTTCAACTTTGTTGGGGTCTACCTTTATCCCTTCTTTCGAAATGATGTGACCCAACAAATTTTCGTCTTCCATGTCGAAATTTGACTTTTTAAGATTCAGGGGAATCCCGTACTTTTCGCATTTTTGAAACGTTCTTCTGAGATGTTTGAGATGTTCTTCATCTGAGGTAGAATACACAGTGATGTCATCATTCAATTCCTAGAAGATAATATTCTATCCAGATTCAAATGCCCGATCAAAATTATAACAAACAATGTAGCTTCTTTCAACTCTAAGAAATTGGAGAAATTCTGTATTGATTACAAAATCACCCTTGGTCATTCCACATAATACTATCCTCAAGGGAATGGGTTGGCTGAGTCTTCGAATAAAATATTGGTCAGAATCATAAAAAAACTGTTGCAAGAGAATAAAAAGGCATGGCACAAAAATCTCATCCATGCACTATGGGCTGACAGAATATCCCCAAAGAGATCCATTTCCACATCCCCTTTCCAAATCATCTACGATACTGAATAAATTAGGATTTCCAGTAATGAAGTTGTTACAGGAATAAGAGGTGGAAGCATACAGTAGTAGGAGAAGAAATGATGATCTCATCAACGTACATCAAACCAGAGAAAAGGCCTTTCATAACGCCCAGCTACATGAATACAAGATCAAAGAGACTTTCGAAAGACATACCAAAGTGGATGATTTCGAACCAGGAGAATGGGTGCTAAAATGGGATGCCAGAAATGAGGATAAAGGGAAACATGGAAAATTCGATAACCTATGGCTGGGTCTGTTAAAAATCACAGCTTATCGTGGGAGCAACGCCTAATTGTTATAGGAAAGTAATGGAGAACTCGCTGGAGGAGGGTCTGTGAATGGCAGGTTCCTCAAGCATTACATTATTTGAAAAATCATCACCCCGCCATTCATTGTAAATAATTGTTTTGTGTTTTTCTTCACACATGAAAAGTTGGAATAAAGAAGCATAGTTGAAGCTCGATGTGAAGGCCCTGAGCTATGCTAGACAGATTTTAAGTTTTTTCAAATAAAGATCAGCAGATTCATATCATACTAATAGACCACAAAACAATGGGTAGGCACTTGGTCTTCAGTTCTTTTCTACTTCACAGAGAGGATAGAATCCCTAGTTGGAGCCTATGTTATCATCATAACAATTTTCAGATCAGGCTTTGAGTTTCAGAGATTTAGCGAAAAGCCACATAGCTATGGAGGTGCGATAGTTTAGAGGATAAAGTATTATATGGCAGGATGCAGAAAAATGTAGCGAAGGCGCGAAAGGAAGGATTTTGCGGACGATCAATCTAAGAGTATCCCAGATCAATGACTGAGAGGCATATCGGGGGACGAAGCAACACGAAAGATAATTTTTCAAAGGCAGGCTGGGAAAAACCACTATGGTTTTGTTTGTGAATGTGTGGCACCTCTAGAGATACACCGGGGCGAAAATAAGTGTTCCTATGACCGATTTCTCCAATCTCTCATATCGGAAGTTGCTGGGACATGATGGACTATCAATCTAAGAGTAGCCTAGATCAACAGTTGAGAGTCATATCAGGAGATGAAGAAGCGCAGAAGATAATTTCTCAAAAGCGGGTTAGCAAAAACCACTATGGCTTTGTTCGTGGATGTGTGGCACCTATAAAGCTACATCGGGGCGAAAAGCAGTTTGCCTAAGACCACTTTCTCCAATCCTTGATGTGGGTATGCGCATATAAAAGGTTATGAACTAGACAAAGTTAGGTCATGTATGTATGATATCATGATGACGTTTTGTTCCAGGTGGCAGTCAAAATGCTACGAGGGAAGGGTGATAGGTTTTGTTCAGTCTTGATGAAACAAAATTGGACAGGTGTCAGCGTGGTTTTGGAGTGGGTCAAGGGGACCCCTTTTTCGCCAAGCGTAAGTGAGTTGGGGATTTAATCTCAGTTGTTGGATATATGGGTTGACGGATATTAGCCATCAATTTCACTGAGCTACTAAGTTCATGTCTAGATCCATATTTGAAAATCTAGACATTCAATATTTCAAATAAATATGCCTTATGAAAATATTGGATCCTGGATCCCAGATCTCCAATGGACTTGGTTCCTTTTAAACATTCTGAACCCTTTGAACAAGTAAAAGAAGAGAGTCAGGGCACATGTAATACCATGGTGGAATCCTGGTATTAGCGCGAGGCAAGAGTGGGCCCATTGTGGGCATGAAGCCTGTGTCAATACTATGGAACTTGAATCTATTATGAAAATTATTGAAGCATATAATCAAGATAAAGATGCATTGGAAGATAGGTCGCATTGGTGCTTTCAATATGTGGGATGCCATGCTATTGAGAACAAGGAATATCATAATAATAATAATGTTGGTCTATTCCTATTCACATTCCCTACTCTTCTTATTGTTGTTCAAATTCCCATTATCATTGATGCACATAACACAAGCGTTGTTGTTAATAGTTAGAGTACTAAACCTGCAACAATTTCTATGATTAAATTAAGTGTAACCATAAGAAATGGTTGCTACTATGGTGTCTAGAAATGTGAACATTATTGTTGGAATTTCAAGTTTAGTTGCTTAGATTGGTATTTTAGGATTCCTTCTAGTTCCAAGTTTGAGAATAGGAATGGCTAGTCAAAGCCACCCCATAAAGTCTACCTTGCAATTATTTTTCTCTAATGGTATTTGCAAGGAGGATGTCAAACAACACTAGTTCCTCCATGACATGATCTGGAGGGCATGGGGAACTAGCAATGTCTTAGGAAGTTCACTTTGCCCAGGAAAGATTGTACCTCCTTTTTTCTTCTGGGTATGCCAATTTTCAAAATCCCTTCAACTCTGCTGGGGTCTACCTTTATCCCTTATTTTGAAATGATGTGACCCAACAACTTTCCTTCTTCCATGTCAAAAATTGACTTTTTAGGATTCAAAGAGATCCCAAACTTTCTGCATTTTTGAAACTCTCTTCTGAGATGTTTGAGATGTTCTTCATCTGAGGTAGAATACACAGTGATGTCATCATTCAATTCCTAGAAGATAATATTCTGTCCAGATTCAAATGCCCGATCAAAATTATAACAAACAATGTAGCTTCTTTCAACTCTAAGAAATTGGAGAAATTCTGTAGTGATTACAAAATCACCCTTGGTCATTCCACATAATACTATCCTCAAGGGAATGGGTTGGATGAGTCTTCAAATAAAATATTGGTCAGAATCATAAAAAAACTGCTGCAAGAGAATAAAAAGGCATGGTACAAAAATATCATCCATGCACTATGGGCTGACAGAATATCCCCAAAGAGATCCATTTCCACATCCCCTTTCCAAATCATCTACGACACTGAAGAAATTTCTCCTACTGTATTAGGATTGCCAGTAATGAAGTTGTTACAGGAATAAGAGGCGGAAGCATACAGTAGTAGGAGAAGAAATGATGATCTCATCAACGTACATCAAACCAGAGAAAAGGCCTTTCATAACGCCCAGCTACATGAATACAAGATCAAAGAGGCTTTCGATAGACATACCAAAGTGGATGATTTTGAACCAGGAGACTAGGTGCTAAAATGGGATGCTAGAAATGAAGATAAAGGAAACATGGGAAATTCAATAACCTATGGTTGGGTCTGTTCAAAATCACATCTTACCGTGGGAGCAATGCCTATTTGTTACAGGAAAGTAATTTAGAACTCACTAGAGGAGGGCCTGTGAATGGCAAGTTCCTCAAGAATTACATTGTTTGAAAAATCATCACCTCGCCATTCATTGTAAATAATCATTTTGTTTTTTTCTTCATGCATGAAAAGTTGGAATAAAGCAGCATAGTTGAACCTTGAGGTGAAGTCCCTGAGCTATGCTGACAGATTTTAAGTTTTTTCGAATAAAGATCAGCATATTCAGATCGTACTAATAGACCAAAACACAATGGGTAGGCACTTGGTCTTCAGTTCTTTGCTACCTCACGGGGAGGATAACATCCCCAGTTGGATCCTATGTTATCATCATAACAATTTTCAGATCAGGCTCTGAGTTTCATAGATTTAGCGAAAAGCCACATCGTTGTGGAGGTGCGTTAGTTTAGAGGACAAAGTATTATATGGCGGCATGCAGCCAAATATAGCAAAGGCGCAAAAGGAATGATTCTGCAGACCGTCTATCTAAGAGTAGCCTGGATCAACGGCTAAGAGGCATATTGGGGGACGAAACAACGTGGAAGATAATTTCTCAAAGGCGGGCAAGGAAAAACCACTATGGTTTTGTTCATGAATGCATGGCGCCTCTAGAGCTACATCGAGGCGAAAAGAAGTTTGCTTAAGACCACTTTCTTTAATATCCAATATCGAAATTTTCTGGGACACGATGGACCGTTGATCTAAGAGTATCTTGGATGAACAACTGAGAGGCATATAAGGGGACGAAGCAGCGCGGAAGATAATTTCTCAAAGGTGGGTTGGGAAAAACCACTATGCTTTTGTTCGTGGCCACGTGGTGCCTCTAGAGATACATTGGGGTGAAAATCAGTTTGCCTAAGATCACTTTCTCCAATCCCTGATTTTGTATGTGCATATAAAAGGAGAACCCTCGGCATTATTTTATAATACTTTGTAGCATTCAAAATTTCAAAATTTGGTGCAAACCATCCATTTGAAACTCAAGCTCAAAGTTGGACCAGATTTGCATTTTCTTCGTCGCTTAACAGGTGTTTTTCACAATGGCCGCTAATCCTATCATTTTATCCGTGAATGAACAAGACATCGCCTCTAGAGAAGAAGTGCTAATTGACATGGAATCTAATGTTTTCGACACAGAGATAACAATCTCGCTTGTTTCTGCGTCTAGATCGAATTTGTTACACAATGTTGGGAAGCAGACCCCTTTCCTCGAAACAACTCAAGCCTCCATTATTCCTTATGTCGTAGAAGTAGTATTCCTTTTCCCTGAGTTCGTAAGTTGGTGTGTCGAGCAATATTCACAGGAAGAAAGAGTCATTTTGAATAAATTAGGATCATAGGTTTTATGTGAAATAGATAGCCCATCACTCTAACATACCCTTAGTGTATCAGAGTCCTCCATAGCATCAGAGTGCTTTGATGAAGATAAGATTATCATAGTCTACAAAGAATTCCCTACAGAAGTAATAACCATGTTTCTGCAAACCACTGTCAAACCTGAACACCACTCAGAAACTCTTTCGTTACCTGTCAGTGTGAGTGTTATGATCATTGAGGTCCAATGGGCTTGTTCCCTACTTAGCCAAATTTTAGGGTTAGATAACGACAAGTTCGTAGTGGAAGTCATGTTAGGTTTCTTATTAACCTTTTTTGTGTCAGAGTCTCGTTAGTCGGTCTGTATTAGTTTTGATAGATTCATCGCTGATAATATGCATCGACATCTAGTAAACTTCAGTTCATTGAGAAACTTCAGATAATATACGCACTTGCTGAGGATGTTCCTGGAATCGAACAAGATTGAGTTCCCTGAAACTGATTTCATATCAACTAAATGTAAAAGGATCACCGTGCTTATTTTCATTAATAAGATCATTTTTAGGGTGTACAGTCTTATCTCCGGCTCATACTTGCCTAGGGTTTTGGAAGAAATGAAACATTTTTTACAACCAAATCCAGAGAGAAGAGTAGGATATTGGATGTTGTTCATACAATCTACTGTGATATGGGTGTATGGAAATCAAGAAGGACCTTATCTTTTACCACTCTTTTTAACTCCCAGAATTTTTGCCTTAGAGTTCATCAGACAAAGGATCATTTCAAAAACAGAGCACTTTCTAAAAGCACACAAGGCATGTAACCTAAAATTCCCTTTCATAGTTGGACCCTTTGTGGTAAAAAACAAATCTTGTTTACCTGAAATCCAAGCCAAATTCAATGAATTTAGGTTTACACAATTGCAAGGAAGGAAATATGACCTGCATTAGATCATATCAAAGAGAAGGATGATGAGAAAATTGGGACCCTATGAGCATGAGCATGTTGAAGGATTTGACAAATTGGCTAATCTGGAAACATGTACAGATATCGAGGTCACTTTGTAGCATGACTGGATAAAATCAACAGATTCTTCCCCTCAGCAGATCCAGACACGGAAATCTTCTCCAAGATTGATTGTTAAAGCCCAAAAGTTGAGTGTTTATAATAAGAGGAACAATTCAGAGGCGTTGGGTGCCAGTAGTCAACAAGATATTCCCAAGAAGATGAAAATTACACCACCCTCTCAAGTGGTTGACCTAGAAGAAGAAGAACCTAAATAGAAAATGAGCATGGAGATGGTGGAAGGTAAAATCAAGACCGAAGAAGATGGTATAGGAAGCATGCCACAATGTGAAAGAAACAAAAGGTTTTTCAGTAGTAATAAGCACATATTTAGCAAGACACCTGGGGCAGTATATCAATCCAAAGAATATTTGATGAACCAGTATGTTGAAGGAAGTATGGCCAACAGTGACATAAGAGACCTGTTGCCGGAAGTAGAGAATCTCTCTCAACAAAAGATGTCCATGTTTTCATTCAAAGATGTAGAAAGAAATATGTTTAACATAGAAATAGAAGATGATGATAAAGTGTCTGAAATCAAGATGCACTATGAGAATATTGGTGGCCCAGATAAAGTAAAGTTTCATAGAAATTCCAGTGGCATTCTATACTCAGACTATCTAAGCTTAAGTATGAAAGTTTCAAGATTGACTACACATGCACTCAAACTAGATGGACAATTGAAACAAGAGAAAGCATCCAGCAAATCCTGTCAGACACAGGTCAAAAGATTGGATTCTGAAGGGCCTTAAGGAGTAAAGGCTTCCTTAGATGAGAAAGACAAGATAATCCAGGGTCTGAAAAAGAAGCTAAAGATCTCTCCTACTAAACATCCATAGGAAACAGAGTTGGCAGTCCTTGAGAAAGAGAAAGAAACATTCAGGCAAGAAGCGCCAAACTATAAAGCTAAAGTGTTGCAATTGGAAAAGGAGAAAGAGAATTGGTTACAGGGGCAAGTAGCAACATCATATATGATTGTCATTGTACCTGCTAATCCAAAAGTTGGATCGAGCATTGATGGATTGGTCCAAGCCATGTCCCAAGTGATTCTACAGACAGGGGAAATCAAAAACCTTAAAGAATCATTGGAAAAGATGAAATAAGAGATGAAAACAAAATATGAAAGGATGGCTCCACTCCAAAGGGAGAATTAATATTTGCACGAGAGAATAAGCAAGTTGAGGACAAGGTTAAAAGGTAAAAAACTGCTGCAAGGAGCTAAACATGTGATCTGGGATGATATTGCTGTAGAGGTCGCTAAGTTCAAAGTTTATCTAAATTTTATAAATTACAAAGACAGTGTGGCGATCACAGCTCGAAGTAGGTGTATTGTTGTTAATGAAACATTAGCCAAGAAAAATTCAGAATGGGCCCAGGACGCTATTAATTTGCTGAATTCTGTGCCCACTACTGATCTTCAGACTATTGGTGTAAAGTACATAACTTCTTTGATTATCTAGGCCGGGAGAATCATCGACAAGCACAACTTGCTCAAACCAGTCCATAACAAAGCTATGCAAATGGAGTACAGTATACAGGAGTTTAAAGACACGTTTTAACAATTGTTTGCAAGGGCCTCCAACCATTTTAGGATGGAAAAGGTTCATTATACAATCAAGAATACTAGAATTCTCTTCTCATTCAGTGTAGGATGGACCATTCCAAATTTTAATCTATGGAGGAAAGTCTGAAAGGCCCAAGTCTAGTAGAGTATTTGGCCACAGACTTTGAAATTTTGAATCAATTTAAAACAGTGAAGATTGGCTTGCTGATTATGTCCTATGCCACATGCATTGACCTAGAGATTCTGATTAAGGAGATGATGGACTACTAAATTCCTTCCGACTCACAATGGAAGGAAATCGTGCGGTTGGGCAAGACAAAATGCAGTTTTCCTAGGACCAGTAAGCGAGTTCGACAGAAGATCGGGGCAAGCCAGATGGCGTAAAGAAAGTTGAGAGTCAAAGAAATATGTTTTAGTTTTGAAATGTCTTTTGAGTAATCATTGTAAATTGGTTCATATACTGAGACTATCAGTTGAAATTACTATTATTAATTTTAGAAGCTAAAACGTTTTGGTTTTAGCCATTGTAATTGAATTGTATAAATGTTGGGGAATTTGATTGAATTAATGTTGGCAGAAGTGCAAGAGCACCCTTTTGGTTGTTTTGAACTCTATTGTAATTTTCTGAAGCTAAATTTAATATATATTCAGAAGCCTTTGAGGTCTGTATGAAAAGATTATAATGGTGGTGATATGAGCTTTGTCTTCTTTCATCGTATGTATTTCCTGTGATCTGTTATTCCATTTACACTTTCTTCTGTTTAAATTGGATATTTAAATGCCCATAATTCATCTTGTGATGCTCTTGAGCAATTTAAACTGTGTGTATTTCTTCTTAACTAATTCAGAATTCATTTCAGTAATGCTCTAATGCAGTTATTTGTTTTCTTTATCTTCCTGCACTCCAGTTAAATTCAAGAATAACTCAAACTCATCGCCTAGTTTAGCCTTTATCCTCTGGAGAGTTCTAACGGCTGGTCATTGTTTTCATTCACTTTCAAAATTTTGACTCCATATCCCTGAGTGTTCCTCCCTTTCCTTGCTAGCAACTTTATTAAAAACCCCCCAAAACAAACTAAAATCTAGCCACCAATTTCCAAAGAAATATCAAGTGACATGAGAGAGCCCTCTCTGAGTTGAGCAGGCTAGTTCTTCAACTCTAAAGTAGGTTTAAACAGTTATCTCTATCATTTGTCTATCATCCAGACAAAATTTACAGAGTGCTAACAAACAGGACATCCAGTTCTCCGAAGACTTGTTGCCTCATGTTTTCCTCATATCCTCGTATACCCGGATGGGTAGGGTTCCAAGGAAAGGTTTCAATCCTACCCCTTTGCAAGGTTATGAACTAAAGGAAGTTAGGTCATGCAAGTATGACATCATGATGACGTGTTGTTCCAGGTGGTAGTCAAAATTCTACGAGGGAGGGGTGATAGGTGTTGGTCAGTCTTGATGAATCAAAATTGGACAGGTGTCAGCGTGGTGTTGGAGTGGGTTAAGGGGACCCCTTTTTTTCCAAGCGTAAGTGAGTTGGGGATTTAATCTCAGTTGTTGGATCTAGGGTTTGATTCATATTAGGAATCAATATCACTGAGCTACTAAGTTCATGTCTAGAT
Source organism: Picea sitchensis (assembly GCA_010110895.2). Classification (NCBI taxonomy): domain Eukaryota; kingdom Viridiplantae; phylum Streptophyta; class Pinopsida; order Pinales; family Pinaceae; genus Picea; species Picea sitchensis. The sequence continues at coordinate 80,628 of SNQJ01S0019260.1, read as the reverse complement.
CAATATCTGAAAATATGGACATTCAATATTTCAAATAAATATGCCTTATGGAAATACTGGATCCTAGATCCCGGATCTCTAATGGACCTAGATTCTTTTCAGGGTTCTGACCCCTTTGAATAAGTAAATGAAGAGAGGCAGGGCATGTGTAATATCATGGTGGAAGCCTGGTATTGGCGCGAGGTGAGAGTGGGCCCGTTGTTGGGCGTGAAGCCTGTATCAATACTATGGAGCTTGAATCTATTATGAAAATTATTGAAGAATTTAATCAAGATAAAGATGCATTGGAAGATAGGTCGCATTGGTGCTTTCAATATGTGGGATGCCATGCTATTGAGAACAAGAAATAACATAATAATAATAATGTTGGTCTATTCCTATTCACATTCTCTACTCTTCTTATTGTTGTTCAAATTCCCATTGTCCTTGATGCACATAACGCAAGGGTTGTTGTTAATAGTTAGAGTACTAAACCTACAACAATTTCTATGATTAAATTAAGTGTAAAAATAAGAAGTGGTTGCTATTATGGTGTCTAGCAATGTGAACATTATTGTTGGAAGTTCAATTTTAGTTGCTTAGACTGGTATTTTAGGATTCCTTCTAGTTCCAAATTTGAGAAAAGGAATGGCTAGTCAAAGCCACCCCATAAAGTCTACCTTGCAATTATTTTGCTCTAATGGTATTTGCAAGGATGATGCCAAACAACACTAGTTCGTCTATGACATGATTTGGAGGGCATGGGGAACTAGTACTGTCTTAGGAAGTTCACTTTGCCCAGGAAATATTGTACCTTCTTTTTGCTTCTGGGTATGCCAATATTACAAATCCCTTCAACTCTGTTGGGGTCTACCTTTATCCCTTCTTTCAAAATGATGTGACCCAACAAATTTTCTTCTTCCATGGCGAAATTTGACTTTTTAGGATTCAGAGAGATCCAAAACTTTTTTCATTTTTGAAACGCTCTTCTGAGATGTTTGAGATGTTCTTCATCTGAGGCAAAATACACAATGATGTCATCATTCGATTCCTAGAAGATAATGTTCTGTCTAGATTCAGATGCCCGATCAAAATTATAACAGACAATGCAGTTGCTTTCAAGTCTAAGAAATTGGAGAAATTCAATAGTGATTACAACATCACCCTTGGTCATTCCACGTCATACTATCCTCAAGGGAACGGGTTGGCTGAGTCTTCAAATAAAAGCTTAGTCAGAATCATCAAAAAACTGTTGCAAGAGAATAAAATGGCATGGCACAAAAATCTGATCCACGCACTATGGGCTGACAGAATATCCCCAAACAGATCCATTGCCACATCCCCTTTCCAAATCACCTATGGAACTGAAGCAATTTTTCCTATTGTATTAGGATTGCTAGTAATGAATTTGTTACAGGAGCAAGAGGTGGAAGCGGATGCTAGTAGGAGAAGAAATGATGAACTCATTAGCATACAAGAAACCTAAGAAAATGCCTTTAATAATGCCTAGCTACACCAAGACAAGATCAAAGAGGCTTTCGACAGACATACCAAAGTGGATGATTTTTAACCAAGAGACTGGGTGCTAAAATGGGATGCCATAAATGAAGATAAAGGGAAACATGGGAAATTCGATAACCTATGGCTGGGTCCGTTCAAAATCCCAGCTTACCATGGGAGAAACGCTTATTTGTTACAGAAAAGTAATGGAGAACTCGTTGGAGGAGGGCCTATGAATGGCAGGTTCCTCAAGCATTGCATTGTTTGAAAAAGAATCACCCCACCATTCATTGTAAATAATCATTTTTCATTTTTCTTCACGCATGAAAAGTTGGAATAAATCGGCATAGTTAAAGATCGAGGTGAAGGCTCTGAGCTATGTTGGACAGATTCTAATTTTTTTCGAATAAAGATCAACAGATTTAGATCGTACTATTAGACCACAACCCAATGGCTATGGAATTGGTCTTAATTTATTTTCTACCTCACAGGGAGGATAGCATCCCCAGTTGGAGCCTATGTTATCATCATAACAATTTTTAGATCAGGCTCTAAGTTTCATAGATTTAGTGAAAATCCACATCGTTGTTGAGGTGTAATAGTTTAGAGGATAAAGTATTATATGGCGACATATGGAAAAAATAGCGGAGGCACGAAAGGCAGGATACTGTGGATCATCGATCTAAGAGTAGCCCGAATCAACGACTGAGAGGCCTATCGGGGGAAAAAGTAGCACAAAAGACAATTTCTCAAAGGCGGGTTGGGAAAAACCACTATGGTTTTGTTTGTGAATGCTTGGTACCTTTAGAGCTACATCGGGTCGAAAATAAGTTTTCCTAAGACTGCTTTATCCAATCTATGATAACGGAATTTGTTGGGATAGGATGGACCGTCGATCTAAGAGTAGCTTGAATCAACGGCTGAGAGGCATATCGGGGGATGATACAACACAGAAGATAATTTCTCAAAGGCGGGTCGAGAAAAACCACTATGGTTTTTTTCATGGACGTGTGGTGCCTCTAGAGCTACATCAGGGCGAAAATCAGTTTGCCTAAGACCACTTTCTCCAATCCCTAATGTCGGTATGTGCATTTAAAAGGAGAACCATCGACATTATTTTATAATACTTTGTAGCATTCAAACTTTCAAAATTTGGCGCAAACCATCCATTCAAAACTCAAGCTCAAAGTTGGACCAGAGTTGCATTTTCTTCGCCACTTAACAGGTATTTTTCACAATGGTTGCTAATCCTATCATTTTATCTTTGAATGAACAAGACATCGCCTCTAGAAAATAATCCCTAGTTGACAGGAACTCCGATGTTTTCGACACAAATATAAGAGTCTCGCCCATTTTTGTGTCCAAATCGAATTTGTTAGACAATGTTGGGAAGCAGACTCCTTTCCTCAAAATGGCTCAAGCCTCCATTATTCCTTACATCGTAGAAGTAGTATTCCTTTTCCCTGAGTTCGTAAGCTAGTGTGCCAAGCAATATTCGCAGGAAGAAAGAGTCATTTTGAATAAATTAGGGTCAGAGGTTTTATGTGAAATAGACTGTTTGTCACTCTAACATACCCTCAGTGTATCAAAGTCATCCTTCGTAGCATCAGATCCCTTCTATCAAGAGAATATGATCAAATTTTACAGAGAATTCCCTATAGAAGTAAAAACCCCATTTCTACAAATGATTTTTAAACCTGAACATCACTTGGAAAGTCCGTCGTTACCTGTTAGTGTGAGCGTTATGATCATTGAGGTCCAGTGGGCTTGTTCCCTGCTTAGCCAAATTTTAGGGTTAGATAATGACAAGTTCGTGGTGGAATTCATGTTAGGTTTCTTGTTAACCTTTTTGTGTCAGAGTCTTGTCAGTCGGTCTGTATTAGTTTTGACAGATTCATCGTTGATAATATGCATTGACATCTAGTAAAATTCAGTTCATTGAGACACTTCAGATACTATATGCACTTGTTGAGGATGTTCCTGGAATCGAACAAGACTGAGTTCCCTGAAACCACTTTCATCTCAACTAAATGTAAAAGGATCACCATGCTTATTTTCATCAATAATATCATGTCCAGGGTGTACAGTCTTATCTTCAACTCAGACTTTCCTAGGGTTCTGTAAGAAATGAAAAGTTTTTTACAACCAAATCCAGAGAGAAGAGTAGGATATTGGATGTTGTTCATACAATCTACTGTGATATGGGTGTATGTCTATCAATAAGGACCTTATCTTTTACCAGTCTTTTTGACTCCCAGAATTTTTTCCTTAGAGTTCATCAGACAAAGGATCACTTCAGAAACAAAGCACTTTCCGAAAGCACACAAGGCATCTAACCTAAAATTCCCTTTCATAGTTGGACCCTTTCTGGTAGAAAACAAATCTTGTTTACCTCAGATCCAAGCCAAATTCAATGAATTTGGGTTTACACAATTGCAAGGAAGGAAATATGACCCACATCAGATCATATCAAAGAGAAGGTTGATGAGCAAATTGGGCCCATATGAGCACTAGCATGTTGAAGAATTTGACAAACTGGCTAATCTGGAAACATGTACAGAAATCGAGGTCACTTTGCAGCATGGCTGCATAAAACCAGCAGAGTCTACCCCTCAGTAGATCCAAACATAGAAATCTTCTCCAAGATTGACTGTTAAAGCCCCAAAGTTGAGTGTTTATAATAAGAGGAACAATTCAGAGGCCCTGGGTGCCAGTAGTCAACAAGATATTCCCAAGAAGATGAAAATTACACCACCCTCTCAAGTGGTTGACCTGGAAGAACAAGAACCTAAAGACAAAACAATCATGGATATGGTGGAAGGTGTGAGCAATATCAAAGAAGCTAGTACAGGAAGCATGCCACAAAGTGAAAGAACCACAAGGGTTTTCAGCAGCAAGAAGCACATATTTAGCAAGACACCTGGGGTAGTATATCAATCCAAAGAAGATTTGATGAACCAGTATGTTGTAAAAGGAAGTATGGCCAACAATGAGATAAGAGACCTGTTGTCTGAAGTAGATAATCTCTCTCATCACAAGATGTCTTTGTTTTCAGTGAGAGATGTAGAAAGAAAGACGTTTAATATAGCAATAGCAGATGATGATAAAGTGTCTGAAATCAATATGCACTATGAGAATATTGGTGCCCCAAATAAAGTAAAGCTTCAAATAAATGCTAGTGACATGCTATACTCATACTATCTAAGCTTAAGTATGAAAGTTTCAAGATTGACTACACACGCACTCAAACTAGATGGACAATTGAAACAAGAGAAAGCATCTATCAAATCCTGGTAGACACAAGTCAAAATATTGGAGTCTGAAGGCCCTCAAGGAGTAAAGGATTCCTTATATGAGAAAGACAAGATAATCCAAGGTATGATGAAGAAGCTAAAGATGTCCCCTACCGAACATCCATCGACAACAGAGATGGAAGTCCTTGAGAAAGAGAAAGAAACATTCAGGCAAGAAGCGTTAAACTACAAAGTTAAAGTGTTGCAGCTGGAAAAGGAGAAACAGAATTGGTTACAGGGGCAAGTAGCAACATCAAATATGGCTATCATTGTACATGCTAATGCGAAAGATGGATCAAGCACTGATGGATTGGTCCAATCCATGTCCCAAGTGAGTCTACAGACAGGGGAAATCAAAAAGCTTAAGGAAGCCTTCGAAAATATGAAATAAGAGATTAAAACAAAAGATAAAAGGATGGCTCCACTCCAAAGGGAGAATCAATATTTGCACGAGAGAATAAGCAGGCTGAGGACAAGGTTAAAAGATAAAGCATTGTAGCAAGGAGCTAAACATGTGATCTGGGATTCTATTGCTGCAGAGGCCGCTAAGTTCAGAGTTGATATGAATTTTATAAATGACAAAGACAACATAGCTACCACAGCCCAAAGCAGGTGTACTATTGTTAATGAAACATTAGCCAAGAAACCTTCAAAATGGGCCCAGAATGCTAATAATTTGTTGAATTTTGTGCCCAGTGATGATCTTCAAACTATTGGGGTAAAGGACATAACTTCTTTGAACATGTGGGCCAGGAGAATCATCGGCAAGAACAACTTGCTCAAATTGGTCCGGAACAAAGCTATGCAAATGGAGCACAATATACATGATTTTAAAGACACGTTTGAACAATTGTTTATCAAGGGCCTTCCACCATGATGGGATGGAAAAGGTTCATTATACAATCAATAAGACTACAATTCTCTTCTCATTCAATGTAGGATGGACCATTCCAAATTTGAAGCTATGGAGGAAAGTCTAAAAGGCCCAAGTTTGGTAGAGTATTTGGCCACAGACTTTGAAATTTTGAATCAATTTAAAACAATGAAGATTGGCTTGCCGATTATGTCCTATGCCATGTGCATTGACCTAGATATTTTGATTAAGGAGATGATGGACTACGAGATTCCTTCTGACTCGCAATGGAAGGAAATTATGCAGTTGGGCAAGACGAAATGCATTTTTCCTGGGACCAATAAGTGACCTCCAGGTGTCACCAAGCCAACGAGTTCGACAGAAGATTAGGACAAGCCAGATGGCATAAAGGAAGCTAAGTATTCAAAGAAATCCATTTTAGTTTTGAAACGTATTTTGAGTAATCATTGTAAATCGTTTCATATACCGAGACTGTCAGTTGAAATTACTATTATTAGTTTTAGAAGCTGAAACGTTTTGGTTTCAGCCATTGTAATTGAATTGTATAAATGTTGGGGCATTTGATTAAATTAATGTTTGAAGAAGTGAAAGAGCACCCTTTTGGTTGTTTCAAACTCTATTGTAATTTTTTGAAGCTGAATTGAATATATATGCAAAATCCTTTAAAGTATCTATGAAAATATTCTAACGGTGGTGATATGAGCTTTGTTTTCTTTCATCGTATGTATTTCTTGTGATCTGTTATTCCATTTACACTTTCTTCTATTTACCTCTCTAGCTACCTTACATCTACCGGCTAGTCATTGTTTTCATTCACTTTCAGAATTTTGACTCCATAGCCCTGAGTGTTCCTCCCCTTCCTTGCCAACAAATTTATTAAAAAAAACCCCAAAAAAACTAAAATCTAGCCACCAATTCCCAAAGAAATATCAAGTGACACAAGAGAGCCCTCTCTAAGTTGAGCAGGCTAGTGGTTCAGCTCTAAAGTAGGTTGAAACAATTACCTCTGTCGTTTTTCTATCAGCCAGAAAAAATTTACAGAGTGCTAACAGACAGGACATCCAGTTCTCTAAAGACTTGTCACCTCATGTTTTCCTCAGATCCTCGTATGCCCAAATGGGCAGGGTTCCAAGGAAAGGTTCTGACCCTACCCCTTTGCAAGGTTATGAACTAGAGGAAGTTAGGTCGTGTGTATGACATCATGATGACATGTTTTTCCAGGTGGCAGTCGAAATGCTACGAGGGAGGGGTGATAGGTGTTGGTCAGTCTTCATGAATCAAAAGTGGATAGGTGTCAGCGTGGTGTTGGAGTGGGTCAAGGGGACCCCTTTTTCGCTAAGCATAAGTGAGTTGGGAATTTAATCTCAGTTGTTGGATCTAGGGGTTGATGGATATTAGCCATCAATATCACTGATCTACTGAGTTCATGTCTAGATCCATATTTGAAAATCTAGACATTCAACATTTCAAATAAATATGCCTTATGAAAATAATGGAACCTGGATACCAGATATCGAATGGACCTGGTTCCTTTTCAGGGTTCCGACCACTTTGAATAAGTAAAAGCAGAGAGTCAGGGCATGTGTAAGTGATGTCATGGTGACATGTCATTCCCCATGGAAGTCAAAATGCCATGGCGGAAGCCTGGTATTGGCGCGAGGTGAGAGTGGGCCCGTTGTTGGGCGTGAAGCCTGTGTCAATACTATGGAACTTGAATCTATTATGAAAATGATTGAAGCATATAATCAAGATAAAGATGCATTGGAAGATAGGTCGCATTGGTGCTTTCAATATGTGGGATGCCATGCTATTGAGAACAAGGAATATCATAATAATAATAATTTTGGTCTATTCCTATTCACATTCCCTACTCTTCTTATTGGTGTTCAAATTCCCATTGTCATTGATGCACATAACGCAAGGGTTGGTGTTAATAGTTAGAGTACTAAACCTGTAACAATTTCTATGATTAAATTAAGTGTAACCATAAGAAGTGGTTGCTACTATGGTTTCTAGAAATGTGAACATTATTGTTGGAAGTTCAAGTTTAGTTGCTTAGACTGGCATTTTAGCATTCCTTCTAGTTCCAAATTTGAGAACAAGAATGGCTAGTCAAAGCCACCCCATAAAGTCTACCTTGCAATTATTTTTCTCTAATGGTATTTGCAAGGAGGATGTCAAACAACACTAGTTCCTCCATGACATGATCTGGAGGGCATGGGGAACTAGCAATGTCTCCCATTAAAGTCATATGAATTTTTCATGATAGTACTAAGATATGCCTATCCACCTAGATATTGCAACAAATGGTCTACTCTTGTGCTATATTCATACATGACCCGCCTAGTGCTGACACAATATCTCTCTACTATCCTTATGTGATAGGTCACCTCCTTTTATTTCCCCTTCCCTTATCCTAGATGTATGACCTCTTAGGGATGTCTAGTTCTTTTATAGGATCCTTTGTCACATTTCCTCTCTTAGTCTTTAGCCCCTGGTTGTCGATTTGGCTTATTTTTACCCTCAGGTTACTCATTTAGGGTATTTCCTAACATTATGGGTTCAATTTTGGGTCTAGATCCTTGATTGTGTTCATATTTACTTAGGAAGCATCATTATAGGTTCACAGTGACCGAAATCCATTTTAATTTGCTATTTATGGGGTCAAATGAGTCGAATTTTCCTTAACCTTTTATCATCTCAAGGTGACAAGTGTATCATGAATTTCCTAGCTATATCGCGATAGTGTATCACAACTCATGGAAGACAAAGTATGTTTTAGGGGAAAACCCATTGTATAACCTTAAACCCAATGATGGTTCATCCATTGTTAGAGATATCTTTTGGCGTATCATTTTGCATGGAAATGACTTATTAGGGCGTTTTTCAAATACTCCAAAATAATTTCAACAAACATGACTAGGTCCACCTTCACATGCATCTTAGCCTCCTTCTTCTAGACACATCATGGATGCTTAGACGAATATGTAAAATGTAGTTTCGAGCTTACCACATGAGAAGTGAGAAGTAATGAGCATTGGTTGATAGACTAGAGAGTTAGTGATAACTCCATGAGAGATTTAATATAATGTATATAGGTCTCATTTTAGTTTTGAGCAATGAAAATCGAATCAAAGATTAAGAATAAATAACTGATTAATTGTCATATAGTATATTAAAACAACCCCTTTAAACCATAGTTACCAAGTTCAAATTCGAATTCGATTCGATACGAAAATAAAATTGATTGTATAAAATCCAATACGAAAAATATTCGGGAGTATACATCTTACAAATACTTAAACATACTATTTTTTCAAAATTTTAGAAAATATAAATGACAATAATTATATTCAAAACCTCAAAGAACCCTAAAAAATTATTTTCAGTCATGTTATAAACACTACAAATAGAATTAGATACTACAACAAATGACATAGTTTACATGAAAATGACAATTTGATATGTATAAAGAAAACACTTTCAAATGTGAAGGGCTTGAGAAACCTTTCATGAGATTCCACCAACCC
>SNQJ01S0019259.1:124173-134217 GCA_010110895.2 Picea sitchensis | reverse complement strand
TACATCATGCATTGCATCTATTATACATTCACAACGTAACTTGAATTGGTATACATGTACCGAACTTACCCATTTTAATGTTCATGTTTAAATAATCAAGTAACTATCTTTGTCATGAGCATATATCATGTAACATACAATTAGGTCTAGAGGTACACATCTCGATGTCTAACCAAGTCTAACTGACTCCAAACAAATGCTAAACTTTGAATTATTAAGATTAGTAAACAACAATGTTCTAACTACCAAAGGTCAAAATATGGGGCATTACAAAATAAGTCATTGTGATGTAGGCCATAGCCACAAGAACAAAAGAAGTTATTGTTGCAAAGGTGAAGCACCAAAATACATTGGATATAATTTTTGTGATGCCTAATATGACCTTAACTATGTTTAACAAGATATAGGATATGTTGACTGCTGCCAGCTCATTGATTGAGAAACTTAGTACCATGGATCGCACATAGTCGATGATCATAGCTAATATTGTTGAAACAATACTCTAAATCACCCAATCCCTTTAGGAACACTTTTATGGGCCTGAGCATCAGTTCTTGGAATTTGTGTAGAACATAAAGGGCATGGTTTCTCCCTTTTTCGATGTCATTCCATAAATAAGTTAGACCGAGTACGAGTCAAGTAATAGTGACGGGGACCTATTGGCACCCAAAGTTTTGGGTCCATTATTGCACGCCCGCATAAACAAAAGGTTTTTGTGCTCATATAGAAGTTTTATGAGCGCCTAAGGAGATGCATGAAAGAATTCCATAGTTCTCATGTTGGACCTAGTTTTGTTAAGCAATGCACCAAGTCTAAAGGTAGTCAAGGGCACGTCGATCTAAGTTTTTTTAGCTTTGCTAGAAACCAAGAAGATGCACGTTGGAAGTAAGAAAGGAATCACCAAGATATCTCCTGGAAAGATAGTTTCCAACAATATATGAATATGTGGGGTGGAAAAAAGATGAGTTCATTAGGAAATTAGGATTTCCCCTGATGTAAAGAACCTACATGGATCCCTGGAAAATACTAGAAGCATGTGAGTTTTTTATATCAAATAAGCGAGTGGAGTAGAAAAATGAAGGACAATGCTCCCCAACATAAAACGATATAAAATATAGATATTAGCTCAGAAAATAGGTTTCCTAATTTCATATTGTATAAGTCATAGAGCCCTGAGTTAGTCTATTGTAGTCTTGTGTTGTATGGAGAAGTTTCTCGTGTCTTTTATTTTTCTGAATCTTAAATCTCAGCCTGATGAACATACTATTGTATTCACACTATTTATATATACTAATGAGATGAATTTTTATGGTTGTTCAACTCAATTATTCATCACAATGTATATCTCTAGTATGATGGAATACATCCAATAATAAAGATATGGCAATTATGTCATATTCTATGTTTTTTATGAATGAGTAGCACATGTGCATGTATTTTTTTAATTCTTAGTCCTTGATAGAGTATCATATATGAGTTACATGGATTCCATTTAAAATATTGTTTTGTATGTTTAACCTTCCATTGTCGACACAAGACCTTATGGTCTCTATAATTCTCTTTACATCTCAGGCGAGACCTTCCTCAACCTTGGCCAAGGATTGATATGCTAATGTTCAGGGGGTTTTATTGGACACACTATGGAAGAACCATGGGTCTCAAACCCCTCGGTGTTAATACGGTTAGTGCACGTGCAAGTACGTACTGGAACAATGACACTACACAGTGCAAACATTTGTACTTAGTTTTTTAAGAATAGTATAAATATGTCATTTTCAACAACAAAGAAACAACACAAAATTGGATGTAAATTTGTCCTTAATTTTTAAGAATAGTGTAAGTATGTCATTTTCAACAATAATGAAATAACACATTTGAACTTCAAGAAACAAAATTGTAGTAGATAATGTTGGAGGATTGGTTGTTGTCATTGATGTCAACCCTAGTCATTGGTTTTGGACCCCAAGATTGATGAAGGTATTTGGACATGAAGGACAACGCACATGAAGATGAAACACCCATGGATGGATAGTATACATCATGTTGTTTCTGATTTTAGGTGGCATGTCACGCGGATACTCATGGATTAAGATAAATGATTTTTTTAAGATGAAAAAGTGAATTGAAGAAGGAAGTACAAGTCGGCCCTGAAGATAATTAAAGAAATGGATTATAGAATAAGAAAGTGTCAGGTTGGCCCTAATGTTAGAAGGAAGTGACATAAAGGGTATAAATACATCTCATTAAACATTCATTTTTTAACACACACAACTTTAAGTCGAATTTAAGAGGAAATCTGAAGTAAAGAAGGTCGTATTTCAAGGGAAGATGAAGTCTTTTGGTGATGTGTTCTAAGGTATGTTATTTACAGTTCATCTTATCATTTTAGCTATAACTATTTTTCTAGAACGATTCATATGGTGAAATTGGTATGGTATTGAGAAGACATATCTAGGTACCCGTGGTAAAAAACTCAGCTCTTTATTCACTATAATTTGCAAATACACTCTATGAAAGATAAGGTTTTTGACTAGTCACGAAGTTGATCATAAACAGGTGTTCCAGGTAAAACCGTCATAACGTCTTCATAGAGAATCCAAATTAAGTGAAACCAATTGCATTAGAAATAGTACGTGTTGTATTTTCATGTGTAAAAAATTCTGAATATGATGTTAAAATTTGAGCGTGGGGGATGTTGTACAAGTTCTCTCTCTTGAATAAACCAGAATTGAATAAGGTCTACCATTTTCTCTATAACTCCTTTTCTAGGAGGATTCAAGGAGTGAAACTTGGAGACATTTTAGAGAACACATTGAGTTATATTATATATAGGATCATAGTATTCTAAGAAGTGAAGAATTTCAGAAGTTGAAGAAGTCTCAGGAAGCATTATCAGGATCTATATGATGGTTGGTTGATGGTGATGATTTAATTTAAAGTTTTATTATCTCGCATATATTCTTGGGGGGAAGGAAGAGGAAAGGATGGAGAGGTCAAACATCTCTAGATATTGGATGATTATAGCTTCCTTTTGTAGGTTTATCCCTCCCTTTATATTTAGAAGTTGTAGCTACCTTTGGAAGTCATTACTTCCCTTGAACAATAACTATTGGTTATTTCTCATATATTGTGCATGGTGTATTGTAGTGTATTGGTGTAAATCTTCTACTATTGTTTATTGATCATTGGATATAATTTAATATATAATATGTTTGAAGTATAAGGTGAAAAATTTTCCAAATTGTACTTGATATTGATTCACCCCCCTCTCAGTATCAACAATTGGTATTAGAGCAGGTTGCCTTCAGAATAGTTTAACCATTGGAAGGAAAATATTGAGTAGAGATGGATGACCATGACCACATTTCAAATGGGATTCAAATATCTGATGGAAGAAATTATGCATATATTGGAGTGATAGAGTGAAAACTTACCTAACACCTTTGGGAGTAGACATTTGGTACTCAGTTGTAAATGGTTATGTAATCCCAAATAATGCTCCAACCGATCCAAATGAGAAGAAGCTTATGAGTTGTAATTCAAAATCCAGACATATTGTTATAAGAGTATTTCCACCAACCATTGCTAGAAAAGTGATGGGTTGTAGCATTGCTAAAGAGTTGTGGGACAAACTCAAGAGTATCTATGAAGGTGATCCAAAAGTTAAGCATGTCAAGCTTCAACGACATAGAGATGAATTTGAAAATTTGAAGATGGATGAAAAGGAAGATATTGCAACCTATTTTCTTAGAGTTGATGAAATGTTTAATGCTATCATAGGATTAGGTGAAGATCTCAATGAATCCTTGGTTGTACAAAAAGTGTTGAGATCACTTCTCTTGAAGTATGATGCTAAGGTCTCCTCCATTGAAGAAACTAGGGACTTGACAAAAATGACAATGGATGAATTACATGGATCTCTTATAGCATATGAAATGAGAATAGGTACATAAAGTGACCATCCAAAAAATGAATCAGCCTTTAATAAGACAAAAGACAAGGATAATGACATTGATGAAAAAATAGCAAATTCCGTAAGAAGGTTATAAAAGGGAAGTGGAAGATACAAAGGTAAGTCTCCTCTCAAATGATTTAACTATAGTATAATAGGACATATTGTTGAAAACTACTACCATAAAAAGAGAAGTCTCAAAAATAAAAGGAGATTCTACTCCAAGGATGATGACATCTCCTCAGATGAAAGTGATGAAGAAGATAATGTTGGAAGATAAGTCTTCTTCATAACCCAACAAACCCAGGATGATGATGACAAGAGTTCTAAAGAAGAAGAAATCATTTTTGAAGAATATCCAGATGAAGAAACCAACCTTAATTCTTTTTGGGGATACAAATACATTGCAGAGAGTGAACAAGAATATGAGAATATTAAAAAGTTGAAGAATGTTGAAACTGAAAATAACAAACTTAGAAACAAAAACATAACACTAAAAGGTGAATTGAGTAGTTGTGAAGAAGAGAATTGCAAGATTAAAAATACCATTGATAGCTTGAAGGAACAATTATAAGATTATGAGAAATTGAAAGAAAAATTGGATCACACAAAAGGGGAGCTACTATTGATAATAGAAAAGTTGAAGAAGTTCGAAAAAAGAACTGAAAAAATAGATGAGATCCTAAGCAGTCAAAGATCTCCAAATGAAAATACAGGACTAGGATACAACGACAGTTTGAAGACAACAAAACAAGAGAATGAAGATGAAAATGATGAAGCCAATACTCCATAACAATTTGAACAACAAGATAGAAGACTAGAATTTAGAAGGAATGAGACATCAATAAGATCCTCTCCCATCAGGTATGAAAGAAATTATTATGAAGAAAACTATAGAAGAATAGATCATGAACCCAGATGGACAACACCACAAAGAAGATCACTTACTCCCAGGTATCAAAATTTCTTTCTTGGACATTGTTATACTTGTAGAAATTTTGGACACAAGGAAATCAATGAAAGGAATAACTACGCAAGCTACATGAATGATGCAAATAGTAGATATGGAAATGTTCGTAGACCTGTCAATAGAAATTATAATCCATTTGACCCATTAATGGATCAAAATATTGTATGTTACAAGTGCAATAATCTTGGTCACAAATCACGTGATTGTAGAGAGATGAAGGAAGATAATTGTATGCCAAATGTCCCTATACCAACTACAACATGGAAAAGGAAAGAAATTCCACACTATGAAAACTGTCGAATAGAATTGGTCACTAAAGAATGCAAATAAGAAGATGAATGGTTCATAGATAGTGGGTGCTCATCTCATATGACCGGAGATCAAAGAAAAATTGTCATCTTGAATAAAAAGAGTCAAAATGTTTCATTTGGATATGACTCATCTACCAAAATACTTGGAAAAGGAACTGTAAAGCTTGGAATTGAAAATGTAAAAGCAGGAAAATTCCTATTGGTTGAATATATGAAACATAATCTCATCAGTGTTGGAAAAATATGTGATCAAGGATACACTCTTACGTTTGACTCCCTAAAATGTAAAATCATAGAAAATAACTCAGGAAGATTGGTTGCAACCGCAATAAGAAGACCGAACAACATATACATCCTAGACATGAAGAAGAGATAGAATATAGAAGCCATAGAAAAGGATTCAAAGGAAGAAAAATTCCCAATGACCAAAAATAAGGATGAAGTATTATTGAGTGCCACATGTTCAGGGGGAGAAACCCCAAAGAAGAAGGTCACCTTATTGCATTTAACTCAGGGGGAGCAACCCCACCCTTTTCCATTGATGTCAAAGGATGAGAGAAATTGGGATCATCATGATAGGGGGAGCATGATTGTTTCCATCAATGACAAAGGGTGATATTGTTGGAAGATTGGTTATTGTCATTTACGTCAACTCTAGTCATTGGTTTTGGACCCCAATACTGATGAAGGTATTTGGACATGAAGGAAAATGCACATGAATATACAATACCCATGGATGGATAGTATACATCATGTTGTTTCCGGTGGTAGGTGGAACATCATGTGGATCCTCATGGTTGAGGAGAAATGATTTTTTTAAGATGACAAAGTGAATTGAAGAAGGAAGTACTTGTCGGCCCTGAAGATAATTAAAGAAAAGAACTAAAAAATAATAAAGTGTTGGTTGGCCCTAATTTTAAAAGGAAGTGGCATAAAGGGTATAAATACATCTCATTAAACATTCGTTTTTTAACACACACAATTTTAAGTCAAATTTCAGAGGAAATATGAAGTAAAGAAGGTTGGATTTCAAGGGAGGATGAAGTCTTTTGGTGATTTTTTCTAAGGTATGTTATTTCCAAGTCATCCTACCATTTTCGCTATAACTATTTTTATAGAATGATTTGGATGGTTATATTGATATGGTATTGAGAAGATATATCTAGGTATCTGTGGTAAAAGTTCCAGCTCTTTATTCACTATAATTTGGATATACACTCTGTGGAAGATAGGGTTTTTGACTAGTCCTGAAGCTATTCATAAACAAGTGTTCCGAGTAAAACAATCATAACGTATTCATAGAGAATCAAAATTAAGTGAGACCCATTGAATTGGAAAGAGTACGGGCTTTAGTTTCCTATGTAAAAATTTCAGAATATGATGTTAAAAATTGAGCGTGGGGCATGATGTACAAGTTCGTTATCCTGAATAAACTAGAATTGAATAAGGTCTACCATTTTCTCTATAACTCCTTTTCTGGGAGGATTCAAGGAGTGAAAATTGGAGAATTTTCAGAGAATACATTGAATTATATTATCTACAAGATCATAGTATACTAAGAAGTGAAGAATTGCAAAAGTTGAAGAAGTCTCAGGAATCATTATCAGGTTCTATGTGATGGTTGGTTGATGGTGATGATTTTATGTAAACTTTTATTTTCTCTCATATATTCTTGGGTGAAAGGAAGGGGAAAGGATGGAAAGGTCAACCCTCTCTTGATATTGGAGGATTGTATCTTCCTTTTGGAGGTTTATCCCTCCCTTTATATTTGGAAGTTGTAGCTACCTTTGGAAGTCATTACTTCCCTTGAAAAATAACTATTGGTTATTTCTCATATATTGTGCATAGTGTATTGTGGTGTATTGGTGTAACTCTTCTATTATTGTTCATTTCTTATTGGATATAATTGAATATATAATCTGGTTGAAGTATAAATTGAAATTTTTTCCAAATTGTACTTGATATTGATTCACCCCCCTCTTAGTATCAATAGATAAAACAAAAAACAAATTTATTTTTCTATCGATGGGTTTATTCTTTAATAAAGAAATCCTACAATAAGCAAAAAATACCTATAAATGCATGACTTTTTGAGCTTTTAGAAAATTTCCAGTTCAAGAGCCGTGAATCTGCATTCATATGATAAATGATATAACTAGAGACGTTGTCCACCAAAATTAACAGTAATTGTTTCTCCTAAATCTAGTGGTGCTAGAAGAATCAACAAAATTATAGGTAAGACAAAAGGAAAGTTTTAATTCATAGACATACATTTGACAAAACAAGATAAACTCTTAGTGTGCATTTTTATGATTTCATATG
This sequence comes from Picea sitchensis, assembly GCA_010110895.2. Taxonomy (NCBI): domain Eukaryota; kingdom Viridiplantae; phylum Streptophyta; class Pinopsida; order Pinales; family Pinaceae; genus Picea; species Picea sitchensis. Next base: position 126,662 of record SNQJ01S0019259.1, on the reverse strand, counting down.
TCTTAATTGTGTCCATGTATAAATCAACTAATATTTGACTCAAAAGGAACCATGGTGCATAAATGAAGCCAATAATACATCTTCATAATAACTAAATGATTAGAGACTTGAAAGGATTATGACTACATTTTTGAAACACTTTTTATTCAAACTTATCACATTTTATGATAACAATGATAATTAAGCTTCATATTTGAAGAAAAAAGGTAGAATAAAAAGAACATAACATAAAAAGGTAGATTAGTTTATGGTGTTTGACATTTAAAAGGTACAAGATTTTTTGTAGATTAATCTTCCAAATTTTCCATGAAACCCATGGCATCTCTCTCACTTTTTGTTGTTGATGCGATGGAAAATAGGGCTCTAGTATGGTTGAACATGATATTGTAGAACTATAATTTGAAGCAAGGTTTTGCTTGATATAATTCTATCATTCGTTTATTACTTGTTGACATTTTGAATGGAATGAAAAATCATTTTGTAGTGTAGTTATATAGTAGAAACATAGAATTAAGTGCAATTATAAGAAGAAATACAAATTACATAGAGTAGAAGAGGAATTACAAAGTATTTTACTTATTGAAAATTATGCCTTAAATTAATATTCCAAAAAGAAAGAAATATTTATTGGAATGTTTGAGAGGGAAACCTCCAAAAGAATAGAGCTCCCATACAATAATAATAACTTAAACAAACATTGCACAACTTCCTACATTTATAAATAGTCTGTCACTACCCAACCCCTAACCACTAGTGGCCCCACATTAATGAGTACTAACTACCTAGTAGGCCTTATTCCATAATGATGACCCTTTTACATTATTTAACCACACACAAAATACCTAGAAAAATTATTCAATATAATGGTATTATGCATTAATTAACTAAATGCTAAGTAACCCTAAGTACGGAGGTTAGTGTAGGAACCTAACGTGTCCTCCCCCTTCAAAAGTAGATTTTTATTTAAGACTAGAGATCTAAAAACTATTGTAAAATATCCATTGGTGATCCAGATTTTATGAATAGAACGAAATGAATACAAATTATTAACAGGTGATTAACAAAAAATAACAAAGATACAGAAAAATTGGTTTTCTATTCAATAACAAAATAAGATGAAACTATAAAATGCAGTGGAAACAAGCTTGTTGGAATGGTGGTGGATTATCTCTAAGAAGAGATGTGATGGCAGTGTGCATCTACAAGAAGAAGGTTACAATGAAAATCTAAAGTCCTTTTTACAATAAGAAAGAATTCCAAAAACCCTAGACATCCAAAAACCTAACCCTAGGAGATGAAGCGCCAAAAGTCATGTGGGCCCCGTTTGGGTAAGCTAGTACATCAACTTCTCAGGTTCGTAACTTTTGCATACGATGTTCATTTTAGGCGTGTGATAGCCCCTTGGAAAGGTATCATCGAGGAGATTAATTTTTGGGGCTTAATAATTCCTTTAGATATCTATGAGGAGCTTGATACCGAAAAACCTTCATTTAGGCCCTCAAAATGGCCCCGGAAGTAAAAACTGCGAAAAATAGTAAATTGCCAAAAATGTCAGAAAGCTATTTTGACCCAGTTGGAAAAGGTGGGTGGCCACCGATATCCATATGGATCAATCCTCCCTCCTTAAGAAGCAATGGTCTCCATTTCATTGAGGTCCCCCATTAGATGAGGAAATTTCTGTTGAATTTGGCCCTGGGTGAGCCACTTGCCTTGGTGCAGGAGCTGCCCTGCTTTGATGACTCAATAAAGTTGGATTCTTTGTTGTCGAGTGCCCTTGATATATCTATCCATAATATGATAATTGGATGCCTGTTGTATGCAGTCGGGGTTGAGCTCTATTGGTGTCAGTTGTTCTGCTACTTCTGACGAGTCCGGTAATGGTGGGAATAAGGGCTAAGGAGATCCACGTTGAACACTGGGTGTAGGCCAAGGAAAGGAGGAATGTTGAGCTCAAAATAATTATCCCCCATGGCCTTAGTGATAGTGTACGGTCCATAATGGAGTGGGTGAAGCTTTCGATGGGGTCCTGTAAGGCTTTCTTTCTGCAAGTGCAACCAAACTTTGTTGCCCACCTAAAACTTATGCAGCACCTGATGTTGATCATGCCACTGTTTGTACTTGTCATTGGACTTCTGTAGGATATCCTGAACCTATTGGTGGATGTGCTGGATCTGCTCAATGAACCGGGTGGATTTTTCAGCTTCAGTTGGAGTAGGAGATGAATTAGTTGAGGTGACCGCAAGGGGAAGTGCAACATCTATGGGACCCAATGGTTGGAATCCCAACCCCACTTGAAAGGGGCTATGGTCAATTGATCTATGCAAGGCTCGGTTGTAGCTATGTTGGACATAGGGAAGGCTCTCATCCCATTTGCGAGGATTCTTCGAATTATACATGTGAAGGATATGCACAATCATTCGATTTACAACCTCAGTTTGGCCATCTGTCTGGGGGTGGAAGGTCATGGATTTGGTGAGCTTGGTGTCCAG
>SNQJ01S0019259.1:32033-47899 GCA_010110895.2 Picea sitchensis | reverse complement strand
TATCCACTGTCTGTTGTATCGACAATTGGTTCAATTGATTTGAAAACATATTAGTGGAATTTCCTTGTGTTGAACCAACTATACCATCGTCATGTGGTCCAGACTTTTGTCTGGCCTTGTCGAGCATGGACCGTGGCACATCTGGAAAGATCTCATAGAGTAAGCCAAACTGAGAGTAAATTAGTTCAAACTGTTGCACTCTCATTATCGCCTCCTCCTCTGAAAACACTCCCGAAGTTGCAAAATCCTTGGATAAAACTGGCACCAAAGACTTCAGGAACCACTCCAGCAAGAAAGTTGATGGGACTTGTATCTTAATCAAGATCTTTCGATGCTTCCATTATCGGATATGATATGAGATATGATCAGCCTTATTCTTCTCAAAGTTGGCTAGCAACTTAGTGTTGACATGGTATCTCATGAGTAGTGGAAATGGTTTAGGAAGACAATCGCCAAGTCACTAAAGTAAGAATACCTTGAGCAGTCAAGCTCAATGTAACATTTCCTGGCACACCTGAGAAGAGTGCGTTGAAACAAGTGCAACTATATGGATTCATCTCGTAGTGAGTTTGATGAGGACCACAAGTGGAAAGTTTTCATGTGATCACAAGGGTCTTCGCCAGTCTTGCCTTTGAATTTTGGAATATCTGAGGGCAACTTAGTTGGCATGGGGGGCCGATGCGGATCATGAAAAATAGGGTCACTAAGCAACCTTGACAATTTCGGCATATGTAGCATTTCCAGAAATGGTAGTTTGGGTTGGGTACTATGTATAGGAAAAAGAGGGCCTGCAGTTTGACTGACACCAGGCTTCTAGGAAAAGTTGGGTTGCTGGCCAGGGTTTTGGTAGACACTGTAGCCTTGACAAGTGTACGAAAACTATGTTTGTTGGGATATCATCAGTTGATTCCCGTAATTGGATGATGTGGGTTGGGAGGGGATTTCTCCCTGCATTGTTTCACAAATATTTTGGAAGGGGGTTCCCCCAGCCAATCCGATGGGAATAGGTATTGAGCCTTGCCTGGGGTTCTTATGACCATGGAAGGGGTTTCCCCTGACCGACATCCCTTGCGAGGGAAATGATCCTTGCCAAGGATTCCAAAGTCCTTGTGAGGAGAAAACTCATGTAGTTTCCCCCTGTGTAGGAATAGTACCTTGCACAGGATTCTCTTGTCCAAAACCAGGGTTTCCCTCTCCTAAGACAATAGCCGAAGAAAAATCGTTATTACCAAATGCATCAAATAAATATAATGGCATGGATCCCATCGGCATAGTGTAAGACGAAGATCCTAAACTACCTTCTCCAAAATATATGTAGTTAGCACTCAGCCCAATGGGTTACTGGAAAGAACCACCGAGTGAGGGGGACAGAGGAGGTATATGACCCCCACCTTAAGGGATAACATTGAAAGGTACTGAAGTGCCCCCAGTAGACCCTTTCATGGGAACATTTGAGCTCCCTTCCCCCAGACCCATGGTCTATAATGTGGAGTAGGTAAGGATGGAGTTCAAATCAAAGTTTGGCATCCCATATGAAAATGGAGGTCCCATTGCACTCTACATGAACAGAGCAGTGGTCATCGCCAATGACAGTATCAGACCGTTGTTCAAGGTAGAGGGGGTCGAGACCACTGTGGTATGGATCGACAAAGGTGGGTTAGGAGGAAACATGCCCCCTTTAGTAGTCTCTGAAATAGGAGTATGAGGACTCCCGAACAAAGTAGCAACATTTTCTTCCATAGCTACTTGTAAGACTAGCCGACACTTGTAAGGTGTCACCCTCGGAGGGAAAACTTGTACCAACATTGGTGTCGACAAGTTAGTGATCGGAGGATTGGCTGGCCCGAGAACTTCCACTCCAAGGTCAGAAACAATAGGTTCCTCCGAATTTGAGTAATCTCCTCTCAGAGCTACCTCAGGCACAGTTTCCTACAGCCCAGTTGCTTCGAATGACCCTTGTTGGTCAAGTCTTCGCCGTAACGGTGGTGATGGTGGCTCTAATGAAACCGAATATAGGCCCTGAATCCTTCACGACCGACGTATCTCTTGATATTCCACTTTTTGAAAATATCAACGACATAGTAAGGCTTTAACTAGCATTCAAAACCAAGCAGACACTAGAAAAAATCCTATAAGATCAACTAATCAAACCACTATCTAGTTGGAAGAACAGTTACGCCAACCAACACTACATAAACTTACCGGTGCATGTGAAACTAGAACACGGAAGCACCCTCCGGGTATAATATGCAAAGTTTGACCCAATGTCTTCCCAAGGTACCGTGGTATGCCCCCACAATCACCTGTGTAAGTTCCTAGAATAGAGGCAACTAAGTTTCCAACTCGCAAACAATCACCAGGTGGGTATAGTTGACGGTCGTGTGGACCACAATGAGCAGGATAACAAGTCTGAAACCTACCGATAAATCGAAATCAAGTAGTTTGGAAGAAAACAGAGGATCTCGAATGAATTCGAGGTCCACGAAGCTCCATAGTCAAATGTGAGCGATCGTATTCCAACAACAGATCCTCAATATGCGTTCCCCACTACATTTAGTCTAGCTTTAGAGGGGTCATCTCCACTTCCTTTCCTTACTCAACCTCGTGGTTATCCCATTTGTTAGAGGGAGGTCCCAAATAACTTTCACGTCAATGGACTTTAACACTCCCTAGCTCTGACTCCACTGTTTGTTTAAAAGCCTTGAAGAGTTTCCTCTCCAACCTAATTCAAGGCCCTAAACCTAAACTAGTTGGTTGACCCTACAAACATAAAAGTATGATTAATTTTAGATTTAGAGTTTGTTTTAATGGCTTGTTTAACTCAAAGGATATGGCAGTGAAACTAGTGATGTTTATGAGAGAAGAAAAGAGGAGAAAAGACAAAACTCTGAAATCAAAATTACTTCTAGTCAAAAGTACATATTTACAACTAACTCTCTGTAACCAACTTTTTCATAACTAAATTTTTCAAGATCTTTAAAAGGAATACCTAAAACGAAATTTCGCTCAAATACGAGCTACTTAAGTTTCAAGAAATCAGTAAAGAACTTAAAAAATGAACTCTTTTCCTTTCAAGTAAAATAACTAACTCCAACTACTTTACCAAACTTAAGAATGAAATATATATTTTTTTTTAAATGCTTCAAATAGAAAAAACTTGAAATAATGTTTTTTTCTCTTTTTTCAAAGAAAATGAAAGGGGGAAAAAGAACTACAAGACAATACTAGAACAAACATTTGACCTACTGCGGATCGAAGGGAATCACTAAAGACACCAAACAGGCCAATCAAAAATTCAAAGATGTGCTTAAAACCCTTTCAGAAGTAAACACAAGGAACTTCAAAAAGACAAGAAAACTGAAATCTAACCCAAGATATAACTGTAAAAACAAAGACATTGAACTGTGTCAAGAAAACCTAAGAAGTATAAACCTCAATAAGGAAAGAGGTCGGTTGCCTCTTTTTCAAAAACAGTTTCTTGAACTAGGTACACTATTGTTGCTTCGACAGCCTGCGTATGTAAGCGGGTTGTTTACTAGACATGGTGCATATGTACGTGGGCCGACTCACTATAGGGCGCATACACCTCTGTATTTCCTCAAAAAAAAAAATAACAGACAAACTTATAGGGTAGGGAGAACTAGTATGGCACCAAAAGGTGACCAGAATCCCTTAAAAGACTCAGAAGACTCAACAAAAACTCGAAAGGTAGAAAAACCAATTAAACACCCAAAAATCCCCTAAAACCCTAATGGCTTCCCCAGTATGGCCGCTAGTTATGCTAGTGGGAAAAACCCCCCAATGACTACACTAGGGTTCAAAATGTAGGCAAATCAATTAACCGTCTAAAATTCAACTACTTCTCTAACTACCCCAAACATACTAAAACTCATAAAAGAAAAGCAAAGATGAGAGGGATAAGGTAACTATACCTCTACTCTGCATCCGATGATGATCCCCTTGCACTTGAAATATTTGATGACTGCAAGCCTCCTCCCAAGGATGACCTACATTCAAAGATAGACAAATAGAAAGCTACAAGGATTATATTCATATACAAATTAGGGTTATACGTTAGAATGTCAAAACATAAACCATTAAAAGCATTCAATACACCATGATTTGGGATAGTAAAAGTAATTCGTTTATCAATATCTCAATGATTATAACTTTACAACCAAGGTCGACTACTACTCCATGAACTTGGTCTGGGCTCCTCTTCACCAAGATCCAAGTGCACCTATATATGGCTTCTCCTCTCAACCTTGTGATCTCTTATTGGGAAGTGAATGGGTTATGATGGAGGAAGAATGGATAATTGGGGAATGTTGAGGCAATTCTCACAAAAGGGATGCAATTACTTGGGGAAAGGAGGGGATCTAAAATGGTCATAATTTCACTGTTCTTATGTCTAGATGTGTAATGAGACCCCAACACCTCCTTTTATATGACAAAAGGATGTTTATTCAGTTGGGTGATGGGATATAGGCGGTGGATTAGTTGGGAAACTACCCAATAGCCCGTAATCTCAACAAATTCCTTGCAACATTTTACTTTTTGCAACTTTTGCAAGTATGTGTGGGTTGTAGTGGTGCAACATGCAGATGTACGTGGGATGTAGTGGTGCAGCAAGCGTATGTATGCATGTAGTATTGGTGTAGGGCGTGTACATCTTCAAAAAATGAGTTTTTTAGAAGAGAAATTCAGTGATGGCTTGGCAAAAATTGCAAGTAAGAGGGCCAAAGGCCAGATATGCATGTGTAGAGAAATTTAGGGTTATAACACAAAGAACTAACAAGGAAGAAATATGATGTAGAATTTGATAGAAAGGAAGATGAGGCTGAAGAGAGGTACCAAACAAGGAAGAAAGATGAAGTTAAGAATAAACAAGATGAAATAAAAAAAAAGGAAAAAATCAAATTCCAGAGAAAAATGGAGAAGAAACAAGAAAATTGGGATATGAAATGAAAACTTAGGAAAATGAAGAGATCGGGATGAAAATGAAGGTAGATGAAGAACAATCCCTTATGAGTGATCAAAATAAGGAATAAAAGGGTAAGTTTGTTGAATCCCATGAGGAATAACCTGAGAAAATAGACACAACTGTGGTGACAAACCCTGATACCAATATGGTCACAATCCCAGTAGAGGAGTGCACTCCAATGGAAACTATTCCAGGTAGTCTTTCGCTCACATCACCAGGGCTGGGAATTGAATGCCTAGTTGTAGCAATCATATATTATTACTATAGTCATAATACTAAATATATTCCTAAAGGAAAAGAGTGGAGAAATCCAAGACACAACAAAAAGAAGTGCCAAATTGAAAGAAGGCCTAGATCCAAAGGAAAATGCTATCCAAATAGAATTTATCATCAGTTCCTTCGTTGGTGAAAATTATGTGTTTGTTTATGAAATGGTCGAAACAATGCATATGACAAAATCAATAATAGCATAACTAGAAACTTCCATATATACTATTAAGGACATCGTGGCAACTAAATTCAATAAAGAAGCTATGGAATCAGAACATGTCCACAAAGAAGAGATGTAGAGACAACTCCATCTCGAAGAAAAGGAGTTAAGTGTAGATTTTGAGAAAAGTGTCAACATAAACCAAAAGATGCACCAAGAAGAGATATATAAACTCAAAGCCACACATGGTCAAGAAGTAACAAGACTCAAAGGAGAACATCTTGAGATCAATAAATATAACGAAAGGATCGAAGAGCAAGTTCTAGTATTGCAATAAGATAATCTTCTCCTGGAGAACACTGTAGAAGAAAGAAAGAATAAAATTACAGCCTCAAAGATAATTAAAGAAGAATCCATAAGATCTAAGGAAGTGTTGAGAGATATGCAAAAGAAAATTTTCCTTTCACTACACAAGATTCAAAAGAACTAGTCTCACCACATGAAGATAGGTCAAAAAATGAATATCATGAAAGAGAAGTATTAAATTTCAATATGAATATGACCATATCATCGAATGGAAAGAAGTTTGTGATAATCCTCCGAACACATTTCTGGTATATACAGACAAGAAAAATATCAAATACCATATATTACTCAACAATGGGAAATATGTTCTCAATAACATGGAGAATACTCAGACAAAGGTAGAACAATTTTGTAGAAATTTATGAAGAGTAGTAGAGGATTTACTAGAACAATTCAAAATGGAAAACATGGCAGACTTGGAAAAGGAAGGATAGACTCACACAATCATGGAAGATGTTGAGACTAGGAGAAATATGAGCATGAAATACATTGATGAAACACAAGAGACCAACCATGAAATAGTGGAAAAAATAATAGTGAAACCAAATCAATTGATCTTGTTAATCGGGCATTTCATACAACAAACATAGGAAATCTTAAAGGTAGGCGTAGTAACCCCTATTTGTGATAATGAAATTGATCTTGAAAGCATGCAACTAAACAAAATGGAAACGATACTAGAAGATTTCAAATTGTGGAGGGACTTCAAGGATCAAATGAAAATGCCCAAAGTCAAGTGATAATTTTAAAAGTTATCTATATTCTGATTAATTTTTTAATTTTTGTAAAACCCAAATCAGGAACGAGAATTGAAACATTGTAACTATCCTCTGACAAAGTGAAAGTTATTGAATACGAAAATCCCTCTATAATGTTTATAAAAGGGATGAATGTAAAAGAGAGGGGACTTTTCTCTTTGTGTTGAAGGTTGTACTATTACTCAGAATTTTATGAAGAGCAAGAGGAAATTATAGAATCTTTGATTGTGGTGAATGTGTTATCTGACTTTTCTACCATGTTCCTATATGCTCATGTTACAATAGTTTCCTTCATTGAATGTAGTTATAATATTGTTCCAGGAAATAACACCTAATTTCTATTGTTTCTTAATAATATTATTGTACCTATGTTCCATTTGAATGTATGAACTAATTATGATTCAAAAGGGCATTTTATTTAATTGTATTCAATCTTCCCTAGTTATCTCCTGATCATGATAGGATTAGTCTAGTTAAGACTGCATCTTAAAATAGTTGTAAATAACATCATGTAGTTTAATTTCATATTTTAATTCATGTGATAACCTACGGTTCTCATATTCATATTTAAATAGTAGATTTAGTTTCGAAACCATGCCAATATACTGATCATAAACACCACTCCAAATAAGAGTGATTCTAATTGGGAGTTACCATCTAGTGTTATCCATTGCCTAATTGAATTTTTTTTTTGGACCCATCAACAAGTTCTCATTACCTAAATTTGACAAAATACTGAATACCCATCCTAGTTGATACTCCAGGAACCAACAATAACAATCATATAGGATAGCAAAATCACAATAAAAAAAAGAGAGTTCAAACATCACATTAATCTATCCAAAATGAATCATGGGTCATTATAATGAAAATCACAACATGTTACAAGGGTTTGTTAATACAAAATCAACACAAAAAATATGATTTCACAATAAATCCTCACATCAAATGAAAATGTACATCAAATTCTCCATTAATATTGCAAAATGTTCTACAATGTAGCCCAAGAGGAGAGCTCCTAAATACCCAAAATTTTCACCCTTTACAATGGATAGAGAGAACTCTTCTTTATAGAGTGAGTCTCTTGTCATATACAATAAAATATTATTATTTTCTAACTAATTCCATAACATGTCAAATAAATATTATAATAATGAATTAGTTAGATATCTCCTCAATCCATGGTTGACTAGGTTACAACATGTGGACATTAGCCTCTCTAAATAAATTCACTCTCATCCAAAAATAGTAGTAGTATGCACCAAATAATGCTCATGAAGGGGACACACCACCAAAAATAGGCATCAATCCAATTCAAATGCCAAGTGTCAACATGGAATGTTCCCTCCAAGGATGTGCATGCATGAAACCACTCCACATTTTTGAATTCCAAGGTATCCAGCTCCATGGATGAATGTGCAAGATTCCAAGTGGATGGGGCATTGAAAACAAAGTATGTGATAAATTCCCAACCTTTCCTTGCCTTTCCTTTTCTTTCATTGCTTTCCTAGCCTTGTCTTTCCTTTTCTTCCCTTGCTTGCCTAGCCTTGCCTTTACTTTGCCTTTCCTTATATTCCCTTACCTTTCCTTGCCTTGCCATACCTTTCCTGGACTTTCCATGCCATGAATTACATTGATTTAACTTGTTATTCCATGACATGCCATGCTTTTCCAAGGCATGCCTTGTCTTTCCATGCCATGCCTTGCCTGGTCATTCCATGCCTTGCCATGCATTTCCTTTCCTTGCCTTTCCATGTCATTCGTTGATTTTATTTTCCTTTCCATGCCTTTGCATTCCATGACATTCCATGCCATTCCATTCCATGCCTTTCCTTGCCATGCCATGCATTTCCATGCCTTTCCTTTCCATGCCTTGGATTTCCTTTCCTTTCCATGCCATGCCATGCCTTTCCATACCTTTCATTTCCTTTCTGTATCATGTCTTTCCTTTCCTTGCCTTTCCATGCCATGCCTTTCCTTTCCTTGACTTTCCATGCCTTGGAAACCTCAACACTATAGTGATTTGTATATCACATAGCTCATATCCATGCATATACATTACAAATTTCATATGAGAATCCTTATTTATACATAATTTTGAACTAGTATCCACATACCAAAGTTACACATTTCAATTTTAATGTTTTAACAATTCACAAAACTATCATCATAATAAACATATAAAAATAAAAATAATATCCCTCAACACATAAATAAATTCATATGTATACATATACAACTTCTATATGATTCTAACTGAACCCAACAAATACTAAGCAATGGATCACTCTGATAAGAAAAAATCAAAGTTCTAACCTTCTAGTGCCAAAATATATCTTGTTACATTTACAAATCCCTAGAACATAATAGTATTATCGAAAACAGATTAATCCCTCCTTGCATGTCTTTCCATGTAGCTTACCATTTTAACCTATACAACAATAAATATATATGTGTCCATAACATTATGCAAGTAAAAATTCAAATCAAAATGTGGATTGCAATGAAACAAGAATCACAAAAAAGGAATATTTCCCATCCAAGGAATAAAACCCATTTTTATAGGGACATATGACTTAACTTTATATCATAAATTTCCTTTCCATCAAATTAACTGTTTATTCCTTTCCATGCAATGCCTTGCCTTGGTAGGCCATGCCATACAATGCCTTTCATTTCCTTGTGATTCCATGCTATGCCTTGCTTTGTGATTGTTGGTTATGGAGCCCAATTATATTCCTGTTTCATAGGTCCTTGTTTTCAACCGTGTTTATACCCCATGAATACTATACAACCCTCCACATGAGGGGGTTGCAATGGGGGATTTCCCCCCCCTGTGATGTTCAGGGGAAAGAGGGCCCCCAACGAGGGTTCGATGAAAAATCCTCTGAAGGAAAATTTGCCTTGTAAATGTATATTGTAATCTCATAGTAAATCTAGACCATTCATTATAAGGTCGCATATCTAACGATAGAATTTATGTTAGGGTTTTTTTCCCTAGAAGGAAACCCTCTTTTATGAGGGAAATGTATTGCGGCTATGCATCATTGTGAATATTGTATTGTTAAGCCCTAATATTGGCTCATTACCCCTTATATGGGGCATACTACATTAGTAATGTTATTTTATTTATGTCATCTTTATTCCATTAGTTGCAATTATACCTCCTAGTCTCCTATATATACCAAGGAGACATTTTCATTTGGAATCACCTTGGAATTGTACATTTATGTGGGAATAAGGAGGTTTCCCCCTTGAAGAGGCTTATTATCTAAATTCATCTCTTTTTCAAGGCGTTGAGTACTTATTATAAGGTGTGTCTATGCTATATTAATATTTTTTTCTTAACATATGGTATCAGAGCTCAAGGTCTTGGGGTTTCGCTGCTACATTTGAGACACCTTGGAATTTTTGCTATAACTTTTTTTCTACATTGTTTCATAAGGAATGGATTGGAGGATACATATTAGATGGATCAACGTACGTTGGGTTAAAATTTCATCTTATGAGGCCTTATAATTTCAGAGATACAACATGTGCAAGATAGGGTCATGGAATCATCCTGAGCTGAGTCATTGCAAAATTTTCACTATAAAACATTTTATGCAACGTTTCAGACCCTGAAATACTGAGGATATTCATTGACACTAATAAGGTATCTATGGTAAAAATTTCAGCTTCTGATTCATCTTACATTTGTGTATACACCCTGTGAAAGATAGGTTATCTGACTAGTCCTATTGACTAGTCTCAAGAACGTGTTCCAGGTAAAACAATCATAACTTCTTCCTAGAGTATCCAAATTGAGTGAGACTTGTTGCATTAGATAGTGGACAGTCTGCAGTATTTCTGGCATGAGTTTCAAAATTTTATATCAATTATTTTGTAAGGGGGAACGCTATACAAGTGACAACTCCTGGAAAGGCCAAAAATCAGCAAGTTGTGGGGAAGTTATCATAAATTCCACTTGGCACATCCAATTTTGATCAGACTTGTGGCATTGTAGAGAAGAAATATCAGAGAACTACAAAAAATAAAGTTTCATACCAAGAAGGGTCGAAACTTTGGAGATACAGCAGAAGAAATATTGTCTAGTACAACCACCTCAAAATCAAGGTTCAAAAGTGATACTTGGCCAACATGCCACCCAAAAAGGGAACTTATACACCAAATAAGACTCTAGATAATACTACATGGAATATTGATGAAGGTGAAGAAATGCGTAGGGACATAAATGATTTACAAAGAAGGCCGGTAACAAAAGATGAACTACAAAGATGATGAAAGGTTTAAAGGGGATATCATGGAAGGATTGAAAAATTTCATAATAGAGGGACACCTAAAAGTGAAAATGTATCCCATGAAATTCATGATGAGGGACACAAGGAAGGTGAATGGGAATGGATAAACTTCAACTTTGGGTTTAAGACCAACCAAGTTCCTAAGATCGATATGAGAGTTTGATGCTTGGGACCCAATCACATGGATACTAAAATGGAGAAATTATTTGATCTACATAATGTGCCACATACACAAAGGTACACATTTCTTCTTTATATTTAAAACCCAATCAATTTTATGCAATTATCGATGGCTTTGTTCTATAAAATCACTTGTCACTTGGACAATTTTTCATGGAAAGAAATGATAGGACACTATGAGGATACAAGGAGGAATACCTTCTTTAGCTAATTGATAAATTTCAAATAGGAGTTTGATTCTGAGCACATTGAGAACTTCCAAAGATTGAATATAAAGGTAACAAATATTCAGATGAGCACTGATTGATGTATTCATAGGAACTTTAAAGGATAACATTCAACATGAGGGTTACCTTTGGAAACAAAATCATTGGAGAATGCCATTTAAGGTGGCAAGAAATGTTGAAAGTAAAAATATGGCTATGGCTACTAGAGAAGGACCAATCCAACATCTATAGAGAGAATAATGCTCCTTCTTCTAAAACACCTCAACCTACAAGGTTGACACCTCAACTGATTATGGAGGAAAGAAAAAGGTTTATGCTTTAATTGTGACAACAAGTATATTAAAGAGGCATAAGTGTGGTGAGAATAGAATTATTCTACATATATTGTGAAGGAAGAATAACAAGAACAAGAACCATCTCAAGATGAAAGCATTGAAATCAATTTTTTTTGAAGAGTTGACTCTGATATCATGTAATGCATTGGTGGAATTAGCACTCCTCAAACCCTTAAGATCAATAGATACATCAAAAAGAAAAGGTAATACTCCTAATTGATTACATGGGTGCCTCATAGTGCCATTCACTATAAATTAACTAAAGATATCAGTTTCTTTGTATATCAGTAGCCATAGTTTCAAGTAATGATTAGGATGGAGGAACTATCAATTATAGGAAAATGCAATATCAATCTTACTATGGGGAATATGTAATGAATAGTCCAGATGATTTCTATACCCATGGGTGGTGCTTATATTTGTACTAGGAATCAATACAATTAGTGCTTAACAGTTTTAACAAGAACTTTTCATGAAATTTTCTATTTGGAAGGAAAAGGAAATTGAGTTAAGAGGTATCTGGGAAACCTGGTAAGGTGATAATCTCTAATGGCATGAAACAATTATTGAAAAAGGGGCATGAGGGCGTTGTTACAACTATGCTCACTGTATGTTCAAAAATCTAAACCATATTCTCAAGATCTCCAAGGGATCATTGATAAGCATTCCAAAGTATTTGAAGATATTCCCAAAGGTCTTCCACCCACTCAGAAATCATGATCATAGAGACTGCCCTAATTTCTGGGGGTGTTCCTCCTAACATCAGGCCAATACAAGATACCCTTATGCCCAAAGAGGTGAAATTGAGCACATGGTTGAAGAAATGTTGGGGTTGGCATTATTAGACGTAATGAGTTCTTACTCTGCACCAGTGGTAATGGTATTCAAGAAAGATAGCTCATGGTGTATGTGTCCAGATTATGAGAGCTCAACAAGATCACTATTAAGAGAAGTTTCCATTCCCGTGTTGATGAATTGTTAGATGAACTACATGGAGCAATCTATTTCCCACAAGAGTGGATTTTCGTTCAGGGTATCATCAGATTAGAATGAAGGAAGAAGATATCCAAACAACATTCCGAACTCATGTGAGGCCATTATGAATTTTTGGTCATGCCTTTTGGCCTTACAAATGCACCTTCCACATTCCAAGGGTTGATGAATTCCATTTTCAAGCCCTTCCTTCAATTTATGTTAGTATTTTTTATGATATACTAATCTATAGCAAGTCTTAGGGGAGGATCATGTGTGACATGTTGACAAGGTGCTACAACTACTAAAGAACAGCAACCTTATATGCCAAACCATCCAAGCTACAACTACTAAAGGAGCAACAACTATATGCCAAACCATCCAAATGTTTATTTGGAGTGAAGGAGGTAGAGTATTTGGGTCATATTGTATCTCATGAAGGTGTTAAGGTAGACCCTAACAAGATTAAGGCCATGATGGACTCGCTAATTCCCAAAACATTGAAGAATCATAGAGGATTTTTGGGTTTGATAGGTTACTACCGCAAGTTTGTTTGGCACTATGGAAGAATAGTAGCACCTTTAATAGCACTAACTAAGAAGGATGCATTTTCATGGAATCTAGAGGCAACTAAAGATTTTGAACAACTTAAAGAGGTGATGTGAAAACCTCATGTCTTGACCACTCTAGACTTCACAAAAACCTTACACAAGTCCCTTGTGTTGTCCTAATGCAAGAAGGACGGCCCCTGGATTTTGAAAGTCGACCACTCAAGGGAAAGGAATATTGGAAAATGTTTAACAGGCAGCGTATGCTTGTCATTGATGGCAAGAACAATAGGGAAGATGGCATGAGGATAGGAAGAATGTAATAGATGGGCATCAAAAGTATTTTAGGAAGAAGCTGCAGAGCAAGCTCAATAAGTTCAGAAGAGATAGTGTAGAGGATTGTTGGCAGGTTTAACAGAAAAAGTGATCTTACCATTGATGGTAGGATCAGAGTGTGCATCGATGGAAAAATAGGAACAAAGTAAGCTTAGGAGGAATTAGCGAAGAGTCGAATGCAGTGCGTAGGTGTGCACTAGGGATGAGGTTAACTCATTGCTAAAGGTCAAAAGAGATAGCATACTCAAGATCTCAGGAGGATCAAAGGTAGAGGCCCTTGACACTTAGAAATTCTTCCAAGTAAGGAGGATGGCTAAGCTCGAGAGTAGAAGTGTTAGTGATCATTGGATCCCATTTAAATTCCCGAAAGAAGGAGGACCGTCAGATCATACTGTAGACAAGAAGAACGCACATAAGAGGAGGACAGATCTCAAGCGTCAGATCTAAGCATAGGTTCTAACCATCGTTGGATTAGGAAGAACTTGCACATTCTTTAAAGTGCAATATCAAAGAGGTGGTCCAACTCCATTTTGGAGTTTTGGCTATCGGGATTTCGGCAATCGAGAGATGGAGATGTCAAGAACTCCTACCACAGAAGTCCCGAAATCGCGATATGCGAAATCATGAAATAATCCTAACCATCGGATCGAGGACTAATTTGAACCATTGATCAGGCACAATGAAGTCTCATGGAGTTGAGAAGCCTCAATAAAATATTGACCATTGATCCAAGAGGGACGCGTGGTAGAAGATCAGAGCATGTCAAAGACTCCATTTCGGGGTTTCGCGAATCGCGACTTGGAGAGTCAAGAAATAATACCACAGGAATGGAGAAATCACGAAATGCGAAATCATGAAATGATTTGAGCCATCTGATCAAGGTTTGATGTGGATCGTTGATCCAACCCCATTTCAGGGTTTCGGATACCGGAAGTTGGAGTGTCGAAACACTTTTCTACAAGAATGTCGGAATTACGAGATGCGAATTCACGAAGAGATCTGGATCGTCAATACACCAAGATTCTGGACCGTTGATCTAGATCCATCTCGGAGCTTCTCCTATCACAACTTGGATTGATGAGAACCTCCATCTAAAGGAATAGAGAGATGCAAGATCGCGAAAATATCAGGACCGTCGAATCACCAAGAACATGGACCGTTGATCTTAGCTCCATCTTGGAGTTTCTCCTATCGCGACTTGGAGTGATGAGAACCTCCATCTAAGGAATTGTGAGATGTGAATTCACGATGAGATATGGACTGTCAATACACCAAGATTCTAGACTGTTGATCTAAGCTCCATCTCGAAGTCTCTCCTATCGCAACTTGGAGTGACGAGAACCTCCATCTAAGGAACAACGAGATGCGAATTAACGATGAGATCTGGACCGTCAATTCATCGAGATCATGGACTGTCAATCAGGGTATATGAAGGTCATAAGTTCATGAAAATACCAAAAAGGTGAAATGGATGTAGCCTGTGGTCACATCGGTGGAAGATGGGGGAAGGAGCTAGTGCAGACAAGCTCCTTTTCGGAGATTCGTGGATCGCGACTGGGAGTGTCGAGACACATGGTCACACGAATGTCGAATTGCCGAATGTCGAAATGCCGAAATGAATGCAACATCCCATGGAGCCAATCCAATGGTGTAGTTGAATTTGAGTATGATTGGAGGGCTAATGTCTCTCTTCATAGTGTAATTGCTAGAAACCATTGATGGTTTCTGCCAAAAGATTCAAAGAGACTTCTGTGTGATCTCCAGAGGAGTTGAAGAGTCTCCAAGCTTCTTCCAATAAATGAAGATGATTTTTAGAGGGAATGACAAGTGAATGAGCATTGAAGTTGGTAACTGAAGCAGAAATTATAAGCTCGACTATGCCAGAGAAGACGAAGAGTCTCGACTACCAGAGAGGCTAAGGAATCTCAGCAGAACACCTAGTGATGTTGGACACGTGGTGGGAACCACCAGAGAAGCTGAGGAGTTGCGATGACCAGACAGAGCACTTGAGATGTGGAGGAGATCACCGCGGTGTGAGGATGCAGAGGCATTGCACACATTGCATGCACAAGGTGCACAACAGCTATAAGTACACGGTACAAAGAAGATATGGGTTGTTGTTGTTGTTGGAGTTGTTGTGGTTGTTATTGTTGTTGTTTTGAGTGATGGAGATGTAAATAAGGAGGTGGAGTGCAGCAGCTAAAATGCACAGAAGACAAAAGGTGCATTGAAGAGGAATGGCACACAAAGTACAAAAGATAGAAGAATAGAAAGTGCAAGGTATGTAGGCAGAACAACAGTGAGGCAGACAGAGCAGCGAAATCTTGCAGAACAGTGATGAGACTGGTAAGATGTTGTTGAACATTATATCACTGTAATATGTTTCAGTAATTCATATTGATTATCCAGGGTGGTATGGAGGTGCTAGG
>SNQJ01S0019259.1:3550-24505 GCA_010110895.2 Picea sitchensis | reverse complement strand
GGAAATATCTGTCTCTATGTTTCTCATATATGTGACTGATGTTGAATGTGACATTGTTTATTTCCCTGCATTATTGTGATCATCATTCAGTGTTTCTGCAAAGAGTTTAAAAGAAGCATAATTGTTTAAGCACGGTAACAACTGATTCACCGCCCCCCTCTCAGTTGTCCAACACAGCTTAGAGGTGACCTGTTGTTGAGAGTGTATGAACAACATAGTGTACAACTGGGAGGAATGTCTAAGATCTGCATGTGTGTTTACATGCTGGTTATTTTTTGTATGTTTATGTTAATTCTGTTTGTTGCAAATTTACATAATTATGCATGGTTGTGCATGTTATTGTTGGTTCTGCATAATTGTTGCATATGCAAGGCATGCTGGTTAATAAAGGGTATATGTTAGTCAATTTTAGTAGTAATGGTAACATAATTTGGGCATGAGGCTTGAATCATCGTGCGTACTGGGAAACATTGGTCGTGTGCAGATGTGTAGTTTGTTTCAATTAAATATTTTCGCAATTATAATTGGTATCAAAGAAGAAATTTTGTGTGGTGTGACTCAGCTTGGGGTTGGGTATGTTACATTGTGGTATCAAATAAAATTTGGGTTTACTAGTAACGGGGACATTACATTGTGGTATATGAGCTTCTAGTTCAACGTTGGACCCATATGGGACAAGAACCATTGCGAATTTGGGAAAATTCATTACCTATTTTGATTTGTGAGAATTTGGGGAAAACAATAAAGTCTGAGTGAAATCCCCAAATTTCTAAGCAATTCAAGTCGGATTTGCACTCATAATGGTTGTTATGGAGGGTTCATTTAGATTTCCAAGCAATTGAATTGGATTAGAAATGTGAGTTGGGAATTTTCACGATGGTTGCGAGCTAGAAATATGGAAAAATTAGCTAAGAGAAGAAAGGACTTATGTGCCCTAAGTATCGGCATTGTGCAGTGCAGATTTTGTGATGCATGTAAAATATTGTTGTGCGGCTTGTGTGCATTGAATTTTGGTGCTACACAGTGCAAATCTTGTGGTGTGTACAAAATATTGGTGTGTGGTGTGTGCGCACTAAATATTGGCACTGCACGATGCATAACTTGTGGTGCACATGTAATATTAGTGTGCAACGTGTGCACATTGAATATTCGTGTTGCGTAGTGCATAATGGTTGGTGCATTTGTAATGTTAATGTGTAGTGTGTGCACATTGAATATTGGAATTGTGCGGAGCAGAATTGGTGGTGCACATCGATTATTGGTGTATAGTGTTTACCTAGTGAATATTGGCACGATGCGATGTAGAGATAGTGATGTGTACGAAATATTGGCACATAGAACAAAAGTTGTGCACGCTAAATAATAATGCATGGTGTAAAAGTTGTGTGCAATGAATATGGGTGTGATGTACGTGCATTAAATAGTGGCATTGTGTGTGTATAACTTGTGTGTGTTGAATATGGGTGTATAATATAGAACTGGCATGTGCGTAGGCTTCGAAAAGGAAGAAGAGAAGGAACAAAGGAGTGCAAAATTGTCGATGATAGGTACAGGTCAATTTGATGGTCTATCACAGTAGCAAACCAATGATTTTCCACAAAAAAATTGTAGTTTCAAAGGTCATAATATCGCAGGGCATTTTTGAGGGCCTAAACATCATTTTTAGGAGTTCTAATTTTTTACACAGTGAATGGAAAGGTCTTGGATAGATGAACCCATATATTCACCCATAAATGTGAATTGAGGAGTGAAATTCACAAGCAATTAGAAAGAATAATTTTGGTGCACTTCAAGCGAAAAATGGTGCATAATTTTATACATTTATTGATTCATTTTGTCTAACAAATCCTATTCTATGCACATTTTGCAGAATTAAGGGAACAATTAGAATAAAGCATATTCAACAAAGAGACTAGAGACATGGAAGATGCACAAAGATCTTAAATCCATGAAGATAAATTCATGGGCTTGTATGTTAGCATGGGTAACGTAGAAACATAATCAAATGGGCATGGAGAAGGAAAGGAAGAGAGCATAAATTTGGCTGAGACCATAAAGATTTTGAAAATAGATGTCTTGAGATATAAAGTTGATATTGAGAGGCTTACGAAAGCTCAAGAGTAGCAGAATGGCTTCAACATCAAGATATTGTATAGCTTGGATAGGATAGAGAAGAAGGTGGATAAGGAGACAGATTCAAATAAGTTGAAGGATCACATATCTCATGCCAAAAAAGAAGAGTCTAGAAGTGTTGGTAGACATCATCATCACTCACCAACACATTTAGTTAGAAGAGCATATAGTAGTCCAAATTTATCTCCTATCAGAAAGCATAGGAGGAGTTCTGAAGTGGATGAACTACAAGGGGAGATGAGGAAGATCAAACCTCCTACCGTTGATGGGGAGAACATGAAGGATGAAGATGTAGAGAGTTGGTTGTTGGGGATTGAGAAGTATTTTCAGTTGCACAATTATTCTTCATAGTCATAAGGTAGAATTGCAATTTATCAGTTGAATGGAAAAGAATTAATGTGGTGGGACCAACTTGTGCAAGTAAAGCACATTGATGAGAAGAAGATCACTTGGAGGCATTTCAAAAAATATTTTTAGAAGAAATACTTGTCCAAGAATTATTATGATAGGGAGATGAAGGATTTCTTTGAACTCAAGCTTGGGACCATGACCATGGATGAGTATGAGAGAATATTCTTAGAGTTGTTGAGGTATGTTGATTTCATCAAGGATGAGTATGTCAAGATTCAAAGGTTCTTGAGTGGGATACCTTCGATATTAAGTGGTAATATATATTATGATGATCCCAAGACAATGGAGGAAGCAATAAGGATATCCAAGTGCCTTTATGATCAGGATAGAGGAATACCAACTTTCCAAAAGGATTGGGAAGACAAGAATAAAGGTAAGATGGACCAAAGGAAGAAAGGGCGCACGCCACCATTCGTCATAAATAGTTCTTAACAGAAGCCAACTCAAAATGAACCCAAAATGACAGAGACAGTGGAAAAAAGGCCAAGGCAACATCCTATTAAATGTTTGGGTTGTGAGGGAGACCGCATGTATAGAGATTATCCTCACAGAGGAGAAAGAGTGAATATTGTTTGCAATGTAAAACATGATGATACTATTGAAGACATGGGAAGAATCATACCAAGGATCTATGTATCCTTGGACAACAAGAAAGTAGACTTTAGTCTCATGTGATTGAAGTGGAAGGTAATATCAATGATCAACCTATAGTTGTTTCAATTGATTCAAGAGTTAATCATAGTTACATAGATCCTAATCTTGTTGAAACATTTCACTTGCAAAGAAGCAAGTATGAAAAATCTTGGCTAGTTCAATTAGTTACAGGAGCCAAAAGAAGATTCAATGAGTTGGTTAAGGATTTTCCAATGGACATGAATGGAATGAGCATAAAGCCATATTTGAATATCATACCTTTGGGTTCATATGATTTCCTAATTGGTATGGATTGGTTGGATATGCATCATGTTGTCCTGGATTGTTATAACAAGGAATTTAGTTTTCTTTTTGAAGAAGGGAACTTAAGAACGGTTCAGGGTATTCCAAGTGTAGTATCTATCCATCCTTGTAGCTAAAAAGAAACTTCGAGAAAGGATGTCAAATTTATTTTTCTCATATGGAAGAAACAATTAAGGATAAAGTACCAAGTATTGAAGATCACCCAATATTGAAAGAATTTGAAGATGTTTTTAGAGAGATACCAGGGTTTCCACCCAAGAGAGATATAAATTTCTCCATAAATCTAATTCCTAGATTCGCCCCAATGTCCAAAACTCCTTATAGGATGAGTATACTAGAGCTCAAGGAATTGCAAATGTAGGTTGAAGAACTATTGAAGAAAGGGTATATATGCCCAAGTGTGTCACCTTGGGGTAACCCAATATTATTTGTGAAGAAGAGGGATGGAACTTTAAGACTATGCATTGATTTTGGGCAAATGAACAAGGTGACAATGAAGAATGAGTATCCTTTTCCAAGGATAGATGATCTTTTTTATTAGCTGAAAGATGCAAATATATTCTCCAAGATTGACCTTAGGTCAGGCTATCATCAAGTGAGGATTAAATAAGAATATATCTGAAAGATAACATTTATAACAAGGTATGGCCATTATGAATTTACAGTGGTTCCATTTGGGTTGTCAAATGCACTAGTTGTCTTCATGTGTTTGATGAATGATATTTTCAGAAATTACTTGGATAATTTTGTCATTGTCTTTTTAGATGACATACTTATCTATTCTAATTTTGAAGAAGAGCATGAATAACACTTTATGAGGGTGCTACAAGTATGGAGGGAGCATCATATGTATGCCAATCTAAGAAAGTGCTCATTTTATCAGGGGTGGATTCATTGTATGGGCCATATTATTTTAAAGGAAGGGATAACAATGGACCCTGAGAAGATAGAAGAGATTAGAGGATAGAAAACACCAAAGAATGTCTCATAGGTGAGACATTTCATGGGACTTGTAAGTTATTATAGAATATTTATTAAAGGCTTTTTAAGGATTGCACATCCAATCACTTCTTTGCAAACGAAGGGTGTGAAGTTTGAGTGGACCTATGAATGTGAAGAAAGATTTCAACACTTGAAAAAATTATTGACAAGTGCACCAGTCTTGATATTGTTGATCCAAATGAAGACTTCATTGTGTGCACTGATGCATGTAAGGAAGGGCTTGGAGGAGTCCTTAGCCAAAATGGGCATGTTATTTGTTATGAGCCAAGGAAGTTGAAAGAACATGAGAGACACTATGCCACACATGATTTAGAATTGGCAGCCATCATTCATGCTTTGAATATGTGGATGCATTATTTTATGGGAAACATATTTGAGTTGAGGACACACCATAGTGGTCTAAAATACTTGTTTGGACAACCAACTCTAAATGCCAAAAAAATTAGATGGTTGCAATTTCTCAGTGAGTATGACTTTGATAAAAATCATATCAAAGGCAAGGAGAACAAGGAAATTGATGAACTCAACAGGAGGGTGCATGAGATGCATGTTACAACCATTAGCATGTATAAATATGATATGAAAGACCAAATTTTGGAAGCTGCAAAATTAGACCAACATTATTTGGAAACAAAAGAAATATTATAGCAAGGTAATATTCAATAGAAAATTAAAGATTATGAGCTTAGAGAGGATGGAATACTCATGTATAGGGGCAGGGTATATGTTCCTAAATCTCAAGAGATGAAAAATATTGTGCTGAGAGAAATGCATAATGTGCCTTATTTTGGGCACCCAGGTTACTAGAAAACAATTGCAACTGTCAAGAGCCAACAATTTTGGCCAAGTATGAAGAAATAAGTGGTTGATTATATATCCAAATGTTTAGAATGTCATAAGGTCAAGGTTGAGCACATAAATCCAGCTGGATTGCTACAACCATTATCCATTCCTGAGTAGAAATGGGAAGTTGTGACAATTGATTTTATCACAAAGATGCCCAGAACAATGAAGCAACATAATCCCATCATGGTGGTGGTGGATAATCTAACAAAAGTTGCTCATTTTATTCCAGTGAAATTAAATCACAAGACAACTAACATTGCAGAGATTTACGTGAGAGAAATTGTCAGGCTACATGGTGTGCCTAAGGCAATTGTTTCCGACAGACATTCCAGGTTCACATCAAAGTTTTGGAAGGGATTATTTAAAGGATTTGGGACAAATCTAAATTTCAGCCCAACATATCACCCATAATCATATGGGAAAATAGAAAGGGTTGATCTGGTGATTGAGGATATGCTACGAATATATGTGATGGATAAACCATAAAAATGGGAAGATTAATTACATTTAGTTGAGTTTTCTTATAATAATGGGTATAATCCATCTTTAAATATGAGCCCATTTAAGCATTATATGGCAGAAAGTGCAACACACCAATGAGTTGGGACAACCCAACAAACAGAGCAGTGGTTGGGCTAGAATTGCTCAAAGAAATGGAAGAAAAAATAGTGAAAATAAAACATAATTTAAAGGTTGCTCAAGACAGACATAAAATTTATACAGACAAAGGTAGAACACACATAGAATTTAAAGTGGATGAGCATGTATTCTTAAAAGTGAAATATAAGAAGAGTTCACTTAAATTTGGGAGTTGCCCAAAGTTGGCAGTGAGATATTGTGGACATTTGAGATCCTGGAAAGGATTGGTCCTATTACATACATGCTTGCACTACCTCAATCCATGTGCGTACATAATTTGTTTAACGCGCCTTTGCCTAAAAATTATGTGTATGATGCTAATCATTTAATTGATTGGAATGCGATCCAGGTGGAATAAGAAAGAGACTTTTGATTTCAATCGATATGCATACTCGATGGGAAATCCAAGTTGCTTCGAAATGGAGCAATAGGGCTGGTAAAGGTTCAATGGACCTATTACAGTCCCAAGGATGCAACATGGGAGCATGAGGATGCCATGTGGGAGGAGTACCCCCATCATTTTGGAGATTTTTGAACAATTTTGTTGTACATGTGTATATAATGCACAAATGACAGTTCATAAATAAGGGGGAGGGGAATGTAATACCCCTAGGACAAACCCCAATTGTACATATTCTTTATAGGCTAGTGAGCCAGGATGTTTTGGGCCAAACTACCTTTGTAAATATGTTTTGAGGCCAGAGTGCCTATGTGATTTATGCTAGGGAGACTATGAGCTGAAAGGATGGCAAGACTAACAAATGTAATATGTAATCACACTTGATTATATTAATAAAATAGATCATTGTTGCCGACCAAGTTAGATGAAAAAGTTGTCAATTTTCACATGCAACTCTATGTGACTAATTTTCAAATCTGAAAATTTCTTCCTAGTGAGCTAACAATGAACCCTAGCTGTTATCACTGAACAATTTTACAATGAAAATATATGCAATTGAAATAACAAGATCAGAGATGAATCATCAACACACATGAAACACACAATTTATGTTCTGTAACTTTATCAAATTCAGAAATTCTGAGGGAAAAACCATCCCTCCTATCCTATAATGTACCAGATCTATTATAATAGCTAAAAAATAGAAATATTGCAGAGAATAACATCAGAACAACACAATAGATAAAACCACAACACCAAAATAATACCTTTATTGATAGGAAACAATGTTCACTTGCCTCTTCGAGGGGGAAACCTCCAACAGAGAAACGCTCTATTACAATAATTCTCAAGACAAAAACTTAGCTTTCCCTCGACTCCTATTTATACTAAATATATCTACCAAAAGAACAATCTAGAGGAAGATCTTCTAGAAGTGGAAGCGTCTATTAGGTATTCTTACATTTGACTTATTCTTTCTTATTACTAGGCCTTATTAATATTGTCCTTTATTACATGGAAAACATATTATTCTACCTACATGAGGGGTTAGGGAGGTAAGGTCCCTAACATTCCCTCCCCCTTAAAAATTAGTTTTGTCCTCAAGAATTGAGATGACGAAATTGTTGTAGAATGGTATCTGGCTCCCAGGTGGCATCTACTGGAGTTGTATATTTCCACTGTATTAACACTTCCTTAATGGTGTATTGACAGAGACGACACTCACATTGGTCCAAGAATGCTTGTGGATGTAACCAAATGGAGCCTTCTTCATCCAACTCGGGTAGACTGGTTTGAGTTTGGAACTTAGTTCCAATCACCTTCTTTAAGTAGGAGACATGAAAAATAGGATGGAGCTTAGAATGACTAGGAAAAGCTAATTGATAGACCACATGTCTGACACTCTTGAGAATTGTATAAGGAACATAAAATTTGGGCACCAGTTTCTGACAATGGTCGGCCTTGAGTGAATTCTGCTTATAAGGTTGCAGTCAAAGAAGCACATGGTCCCCTTCAAAAAATTGGTGTTCTGAGTGAACTTGATCTGCTTATTGCTTCATGCGATTCTGATCCATGACCAAATTCTCTTTGAGGGTGCGAATAATAGATTCTCAAATTGTAAGAGTTTGGTCAACCGCCTGGACCTTCAAGACATCGGGCATGTATGAGAGAACTGGAGGTGGATTTTGTCCACATACTGCTTCAAAAGGATACATGCGAGTATTTGTATGGTAAAAAGTGTTGAACCACCATTCAGCTAGGGGTAACGATTGAGCCCATTGATTTTTCCTTTGAGATGAAAAACACCTCAAATATGTTTCCAAACACTTCTTGACAACTTGAGTTTGACCATCAGTCTGGGGATGATTGGCAATGTTGAGATGTAATTGGGTGCATTGTAGCTTGAACATTTCTTTCCAAAAAATGTTTGTGAAAGTGGGTTCTCTATTAGAAACAATAGAATGAGGCATGCCATGAAGATTGAAGACATGATCCATGAAAAGTTGAGCCACAATGGAGGCGGTAAATTGGTGTTGAAGAGCACATAAATGAGTATACTTGGAAAGACAATCAACTACCACCATGATGGATGAATTATTTCCCAATTTAGGTAATACAACAATGAAATACATAGAGATATCCCTACAAATAGTGGGTGGAATCGGAAGCGGTTGTAGTGTGCCAGGGAATTTGATTGTTTCTCCCTTGTTGTGTTGAAAAACATCACATTCCACCACAAAAGTGTGAATGTCTTGTTTCATACCATCCCAGAAAAAAGAACGTTTGACCTTGTCATAGGTTTTAGTAAACCCTGAGTGCCTAGTTGTGGGTGTAGCATGAATCTCAGAAAGCACCGTGGATTTAATTTGTGACTGTAGCAAAGCTCATCATTGTGACAAGACTACCCTGGGGAAACTGGAGAATTGGTGAACAACTTGCAGCCATTATTGGTGAACAACTTGGAGCCAATTTGGTACAATGAAGGAGAGGGAAAAAAGGGACCCTTCATCTTCATATTTTCTTGAAAGAGCATCAACAACCACATTGTCTTTGACTTTCTTGTAAATGATCTCATAATCATATCCAAATCGCTTAGTCACCCATTTTTGTTGCTCTGGGTATGAAGGACATTGCTCCATAAAATACTTGAGGCTTTGATAATCTATTTTAATTTGGAAGCATTTCCCCAATAGATAAGGGCGTTAGAGATCCATTGCATGCATAATAGACAACATTTCCTTTTCATAGATTGATTGGCCCAAATGTCGCTCCGACAGTTGTTTTCTGGTAAAGGCCAAAGGTTTTCCATCTTGCATAATGACTACTCCAATTCCTCTCTCGAAAGCTTCACATTCCAGGACAAAGGTTTTTGTGAAGTCAATAAGGGCCAGGACATGAGTGGTGCACATAGCTGCCTTCAAGGCTTGGACGGCATGATGATCTATTGGAGTCCAAGTGAAAGAATTATTCTTAAGGAGAGAAATGAGAGACACCACAATCTTTCCATAATTCTTAAAAAACTTGCGATAATAGCCTATTAAACCCAGAAAACCACGCAATCTTTTGAGAGTCTTGGGGTGAGGCCAATCCCGCATAGCTTCAATCTTCATAGGATCCACCCTGTCACCCGCCTTTCCAACAATATGACCCAAGTATTCGACTTCTAAAGCTCCAAAAGAACATTTAGATTGTTTTAGGAAAAGTTGGTGCTGAGAGAGTAGATTAAGAACTCGATCCACATGAGCAATATCAGTTGTCCAGGTTTTACTATAGATGAGAATATCATCAAAGAAAACTAAGACAAAATGATGGAGAAAAGGACGGAAGACATGATTCATGAAGCTGTAGAAAGTGGAGGGAGCATTACACAAGCCAAAGGGCATGACCAAGAACTCATAGTGGCCCTCATGAGTTCAAAATGCAGTATTAGGAATGCCTTCATCTTTCATACGTATTTGGTGGTAGCCAGAATGAAGATCAAGTTTAGTAAAGAACTGGGCACCACTTAATTCATCCAAGAGATCATCAATGATAGGAATGGGAAATTTGTCTTTGATGGTGAGTTTGTTGAGGGCTTGAAATTCAGTACACATGCACCAAGAGCCTTCTTTATTAAGTACCATGACCACATGAGAAGAATAGGGGCTAGTACTAGGACGGATAATGCCTACAGCGAACAATTCTTGAAATTTTTTCTCAATTTCATTTTTCTGGGAAAAGGGACGATGATAGGATGAACATTGGGAGGAAGGTTGTCGGGGACAAGGGGAGTGGAATTATTATGAACACCACGGAAAAGAGGAAGTACCTGGGGAGTGGAAAAAATAGCTTCATGTTTGGAGAGGATGGATTGGAGGTCAAGAGGTACAGAGGGTGTTTGAGTGGCATAAATGGAATGGAGTTGTGAAATAATGTCGGAATGACCTTCTTTTAGGAGATTTTCCATGTGATGGGAATTGATGATCACAAGGGATCATGTTGTGATTCCTTGGAACTAATACTCTTGGCCCTCCTGGTTGAATTGCATAGTTAATTCCTTAAAATCCATGAGAATGGGGCCCAAATTCCTTATCCATTCGACACCCAACACAATGTCACAACCACCCATGTCGATAGAAAACATATGAGATTTCATGTGGTACTAACCAATTTGGAGACAGACAATTTCACAATGCCCCCCACATTTCATGGACTTTCCATTGGCAATCATGATTTGAAATTTGTTGATTTCTCAGATATAGCAATTAGTTTCTTGGGAAATGTGGCAATGAATAAAATTATGGGTGCTTCCACTTTCAATGAGGATGATGACCTTCCAATGCTTAATGTAACCAATTATCTTGAGGGTTTGGGGATCAGAGAAGCCAGTGAGTGAATTCAAGGAAATGACCGGTTCAACTTCTGGGGGGTCTGTGGGTGGAGTCAAGTCAGTGAGTTCAAGTGACTCAGTCACAGGGGGATCCTCGGCCTCTTATTCAGAAACATCCTCAAATATGTCCATAAAAAGCTTTTGTTACTTACACTTTTGCACAAGAAAATATTTTTCATCACAATTATAACAAAGGCCCTTCAATTAGCGTTAAACCATTTCTTCTCGGGTCTATTTTTGGATCTTTAGCGGAGTGGAAGGAGGAGTGGGAGTGACTTGTTTAGGGAGAGGAATAAAGGAGGGTTTTTTGGTTTGAGAAGAGACAAGATGTTGTGCTTCCTTAGCTCTTTTAGTAGCTTCCACCCAACTCTGAGGGCGAGCCATGAGGATGTGGGCACAAATCTCATCCTTGAGGCCATTGATAAAGAATTCCTGAAAAAAAGAATCTGACATGCCCTCTGTGCGGAAATCCAATCGCTAAAAAGAAAACTATAAAGTATCCCACTGTGCCAGATTGTTTCAACTTTGTCAAACAACCTAAATGGTGGGTGTCAGTTTCAAAGCATTCATAAAGCTTTGCAACAAATTGTGTAAAAGCCACATACCCTTGGCAGACATTTTTTCTCCATTGCCACCATTGCCAACGTTCTTGATATAGATGGATAAAAACATATCGGGGTTTGGCCAACTCATCGGTAATGTTGTACAAAGATAAATAGTGTTCCATTTGAGTTACCTAGTCGGTGGGATCCAAACCATCAAATTTGTTCACATCCACTTGCGGAAGGCGTAGGTCACGCTGAAAGTTATGGGACTGAAAAGTATGGGAATTAGAGGAAGTTTCACCTTCGGGGTGCAAAGGTGGTTTAGAGGAGGTAAGGTCTTCAGTAATATTCAACTTGGCACAGATATGGCCAACGAAGGATTCAAGATGGGTAGAGAGGTAATGTTTCAGGGTTTCCATTTTTTTGTTTATGGTGGAATGCATGTTGTTATTGATGGTGGTAATATTGGCACTGAGTTTTCATACTTCCTTTTGGGCCTCTGTGAAGTCAGAGGACAAGTTATTGAGGTGGGCTTCAAGGTCTTGGCTACGGGTGTGAGCCATGATGAAGGAGGTAACTAGAAAGGGGCAGGTGGGACCACACATAAAATGTATTATGTGTGAAGGGTATCATGATGATCAGGGTGACGAGTGGAATCCAATGGTGTAAGTTCCAAATAAGGGGGTCGAAAAGGGTTTGGGTCCAAGGAAAAAAATATTTGCTGAAAAATGATAGGTATGATTGCGATCAAGGTGAAGAGAGGGAATCAATGGGATAGGGCTCAAATAATGGTGCAGGCAGAATCGAGACTTTTTTTTCTTAACTCTTGTGGAATTATACTTTGATCTGAACAATACTGCAGTGTTGAAAATCCCAAAGTCTTAACAGGAAAAAATGTGTAGTAATTTTGCAACCAAAATGCAGGAGGTAAAGTTGCACGACAATAGATCTTGTCTGTTTTGTTTTTGTTTCCATCCCAAATGTTAGGGTATTCAGGGTTTTTATAGACAAGGGTTTACCCTATGTTATATCTCTTTGATATATGTGCAAGGTCCAACAATAGTACTGGGCCCAATATCTCAAGGCACCAAATAAGGATGCTAGACCATGCCCTTAGTCGTACTACCCGAATACCCAGGTACTAGAGATTATCTTCCCAAGTGTTGTTCTCAGTGGAACTATAACAATCATGCAGACAATTGGTTTATCTTCGGAGGGATTTAGGATATCTAGGTTGATCCATATATAGGTGTTGTCTGATGTGCTACTACTCAAAGGGGTACCAACATGGGTTACAAGGTTGGCCAATAATGAGCGCTTAAGTACCACGTGTAGTTCCTACGTGTATACTTCCCCGACCATGGATTTATGCAATGAACGACATATCTTTGTAGCTTTAATACATCGGAATATGTCTCTACCCTGAAAAAAAATTAACCCACAATTGTTTTTCCAAGGAAAGTTCTCTGATACCACTTGTAAAGTACCAGATCTATTATAATAGCCAAAAAATAGAAATATTGCAGAGGATAACAACAGAACAATACAACATATGAAACCACAACACCAAAATAATACCTTTATTGATAGGAAACAATGTTCACTTTCCTCTTCGAGGGGGAAACCTCGAACATAGCAATTCTCTATTATAATAATTTTGAAGACAAAAACTTATCATGCCCTCGACTCCTATTTATACAAAATCTATCTACTAAAAGAACAATCTAGAGGAAGATCTTCTAGAAGTAGAAGCATTTATTAGGTATTCTTACATTTGACTTATTCTTCCTTATTATTAGGCCTTATTAATATTGTCCTTTATTATGTGGAAAATATATTATTCTACCTATGTGAGGGGTTAGGGAGGTTAGGTCCCTAACACCCAATACAATTTCACCAAAATATGAAGACAACCTTGTCCTCTCAAAACCAGAAAACCAAACCTTAGCAAATCCCTGAAAATTTCCTCTATGTACAAATATGATGTAGGCCACTTGTACATCCTATTAACATCGTCTGCACTATTGTTGGCGTTGGCATGTACAAACCTATTTTTTCCTTGAAACCCTGTACGTGATTCACCTTAATACAACCCAGATACATACGCGACTATGCCAACTGCAACCCACATGAATACATGATTCATCTTCCTGCAACTCGTGTACATACGTGATTCACCTTCCTGCAACCCACATTCATATGAAACTATGCCCATTGCAACCCGTGTACATGTACACAAACTTGTATGAACACTTCTCTATGACTTGCTCAATTTATTCCTTCCTAGGCCATAATTTTCAGAGTTACAAACATTCCTTTGCTGAGATCACCAAGATCCTTGGCACAAGTTCAGACTCACTTATGCCAACTTCATCATGTCTCCACACACTCTCTACACAATATGAAATTTCACAATCTCCTCTCTCATTTATATACAAGTCTTAGGGGTCAACATAGAAGCCCCTCCACAAGTCAACATCAAATTAGACTTTCTTGTGGGTGTGAAGCCCCAACACAAACCCATTAATCCCTAGCGTCATTCCAATGACAATTTTCTTCAAACAAAAAGTGTAATGTGGTGCCCTTGATGATTTCCACTTTCCCAACACTTAGGGTACGTGAGAATACCTTCATGAAGCTACAAAAATCAACGCTCCCTCTTAGCAAGGTAGGTATTCTCACCACACTCCAAAATCACCTGGAAATAGCTCTATCTACCATCCCAGGAGTAGCTTTGTCTCCAACACTAGATCCGCTACCACAATTGCTCCCCAATACGCTTAATTGGATACTACCTTGTCACCGAAGAAAATCCTTCTCTCCAATCATCTTGACTGGATGCACCCTCGGTCACTGAAGCAAATCCAGTTGTCTAGCATGATTCCTCCCTGGAAGACATCCTCTTAACAGTCTTGGAAGATGCCTCTCTCCCATCTGGACCTGAAGGTTGGCTCCCTCTGAGCGAATGAATCTCCCTCTAACCCTCTTGACTCCCTCTAAAGCCAAAATCCCTATGAGTCTACTGAAACCCTCTAAATTTAGACTCCCTTTGAGTTTACACAACCTACAAAGCTACTTGCTTTGTGTCCACTATCCTCTGTACAATCTTGGGAGGCTACTCCTCCCCACTGGATCTTGAGGGTTGATTCCCTTTGAAATATGGCTCCCTCTAGGCCTATACCATTGGTAGAGCTACCTGATTCACCATTGGTGGAGCTACCTGATCCCTTTGAGCCTGTTTTACTAGTGGGGTCACCTTCCTCACCACTGGTGGAGCTACCTGCTCCTTCTAAACCTATGCTACTGGTGGGGCCACCTACCTCACCACTGGTGGAGCTACTTTCTCCTCTTCATCTATCCCTTTGCTACTATTGGCCACATCTCTCATATATTGGCCCTCTCTAACTCCAAGAACCATTGTTGATATGAAGTTAGATCCTATGGGCACAAATAATGCATGACCATCCTAGAACAACAATGCATATCCCTACTCCTCAATCGTTGAGGCTGAGAACACACTCTTGGGACCCATTACACATTTTCCACTCGCAACACACCCCCTGACTCCATCTAGAATACCACTACTCCAGATCCCTGTACTATATGCCTAGTCTTCATACCACTCTCCTCATACATACCTGAGTCAGACACTGTGAAGCTCATGAACAAATCATGTTCCCCTATCATGTGTCGGTGGTTCCCACTGTAGAAGAACCATGCAATCCTCCAAGGCAAGCATCCTTCTTACCCAAATCATGACCATCTAATGAAATTCTACCCAAGTTCATCATCCAAGTCACCAAAAACTCTCAGTGTCTATGCATACACTGCAACTGATCTTGTGTCCTCTCATTGAACAATCCCAAGCTACATATGGACACCCAGTCTAATCCACTCTATACCTCCACAACTCATCTCTGCAAGTGTCCTCATCCTTTTGGGTCAAATTCCTGATATATTGTCGTACCTTGACAATGTGAAACTCTCTGGCCCGATGAAGAGTCTATCTCATCAACCTACCAAACGTCTAAAATTATCCCATTTGTGATAAAGAACCTGAGCTACATCCATCACAACTCACCATGACAAGCCATTGGAAGTCCATCCACATGGTTGGCAATCTACCACACAACATATTGTTTTGATACGAGCTCTCTGCAAATCCACTAGAACTCCCCACCTGCCACACCATCGAGCTGCAATAGTCCACAATTCCTCGTCTAGAAAGTATGTTCCATGTCTCAAACGAGATACCATATAACATGTTGGTATTTGCAACAGTCATTCTAGCTCCCTCTCAGAGCTAACTCTTGTGACTTTCCCATAACGAGAACAAGAACAAGAACAAGAACAACACTCTTCCAGTGTTGTATCCAAAAATGTGTCTCAACAATGATCCCCTTCCTAAGCTCTGATATGGTATCAATTTTCACATGCAACTCTATGTGACTAATTTTCAGATCTGAAAATTGCTTCCTAGTGAGCTAACATTAAACCCTAGTTTTTATCACTGAACAATTTTACATTGAAAATATATGTAGTGGAAACAAAAAGATTAGAGATGAATCATCAATACACATGATACACAAAAATTTTGTTCTATAAATTTATCAAAATCAGATATTTCGAGGGCAAAACCATCCCTCCCAACCAATACAATTTCAACAAAATCTGAGGACAACCTTGTCCTCTCAAAAGCAGAAAACCAAACCTCAACAAATCCCTGGAAATTTCCTCTTCCCAAAAATCTACTACAGACCACCTGTATGACTTACTGATGTCACCTTCACTACTGCTGACGTCGA
Source organism: Picea sitchensis (assembly GCA_010110895.2). Taxonomy (NCBI): domain Eukaryota; kingdom Viridiplantae; phylum Streptophyta; class Pinopsida; order Pinales; family Pinaceae; genus Picea; species Picea sitchensis. The sequence continues at coordinate 8,398 of SNQJ01S0019259.1, read as the reverse complement.
CCTGCACGGACCTGCTCCTTCCCTAAAACCATGTACGTAATTCACCTTACTACAACCCATGTACATACGTGCTTGTACCCACTACAACCCGCATACATATGTGATTCAATTTCTTGTAACCCGCATACATACGCAACTATGCCCACTGCAACTTGAGTACATGTACAAAAACCTGTACGGACACTTCTGTATGATTCTCTCGATTTCTTCCTTCGTAGGAAAATTTTTCTAGAGTTACATGAATTCCTTTGTTGAGATCACCAAGCTCCTTGACACAAGTGCAGACTCACTTATGCCAACTCCATCATGTCTCCACACACTCTCTACACAATATGAGATGTCACAATGACCTCTCTCCTTTATCTACAAGTCTTAGGGGTCAACATAGAATCCCCTCCACAAGTCAACATCAAATTAGACTTTCTTGTGGGTGTGAAGCCCCAACACAAACCCACAAAGCCCTCCACCAAACCCATGAAGGCCCAACTTCATTCCAATGACAATTTTCTCCAAATGAAGAGTGTAATGTGGTGTCCACGACGATTTCCACATGCCCAATACCTAGGGCACGTGAGAATACCTTCTCGAAGCTACAAAAATCAACAAAAGTATGGGGGGCTAGGACTCCACAAGAGGGAAAGGGAGCTAAGGGATTAAGAAAAGGTGCTCAGGAAAGGGGGCTTAAGCCAAGCAAGAAAATAATTTCATTCCTAAGTCAAAAGCTTTATGATATAAATTATCCTAAGTTCCTAAGTGAGGGGAACAAATTACCAAGTGGAGTCAAAGAAAGTTCCTAGAGTGACAAGTGTCAAGACAGGAACATGAAAATATAATGTAGGGAACTTAGTGTAATTATGATTATTCTTCCAATCATTCACTCATTCTTTCTTTCCATCATCTGTACCTTGGCTAGAGAGTGTAAGTTGAAGCCGACTATTACCCAGTAAATCCTTCGGTGGTTTGGGCTGAAAAAGTAGGTTTTCAAGCATGTGAGGCATTCTCTCTAGGTTAGAGAATTGTTGGGAACAGGTTTCCCTGTGGGTTGGCCTAGTGAGTGTTGTAACTCTTAAAGCAGCCTTTTGTTCCAAATGCTACAGATCTCTAATACTTCCTAGTCGTCCTGTTGTTGAAGCCCTAGAAGGGAAGTGGGACAACCTAAAGGACTATTGAGAAGAGAAGGGGGTGCATTTCCTTGGGTGGGATAGGTTATAGGGAATAAGAGGTTGTGAGCTAGGATCTATTGATAGAGTGGGCACCTAAGAATTCTCTTGATTGTGTTGTTTGCCAAACCTTAGTTTGGCTTGGGCAGACTTTTCCCTAGTTGATTCATAGCCCCGGCTCGAGGGTAACCTGTTGTTGAGAGTGTATGAATAAAAAAGTCTATGACTGGGAGGGACATCTAAAGTCTACTTGCAGTTGGTGATTTACAACAAAATATAAGTGTTATTTTATGTGTGTTTATATACTGATTATTTTGTGTATGTTTATGTTAATTTTGTTTCTTGTAAATGTACATAATTATGCATGGCTATAATGGTTGTGCATGCTAATGTTGGTTTTGCATAATTTTTTCATATGCAGGTCATGGTTGTTAATAAAGGGTATATGTTAGTCAATTTCAGTAGTAATGATAATGGGATTCAGGTGCGAGGCTTGGATCATCGTGTGCACTGAGAAACAATTTTCGCGTGTGGCACAAGGTCAGTTGCGTGTTAGAATTGGTATCAAAGAAGAAATTTTGTGTGGCGTGACTTATCTTAGGGCTGGGTACGTTACATTGTGGTATTAGAGCAAATTTAGGGTTTGCTAGTATCGAGAACATTACAAATATTATGGCCCCTATAAGGTGTTGCAAAGATTGGAAGTATGGCTTACAAATTGGAGTTACGTCCATCTTCACCTATACATCCAGTCTTCCATGTTTCTTGCTTAAAGAAGTTAAGAAATGACAAGCTCCCAGTCCAGGCTATTTTACCAAAGATTAATGAAGAAGGAAAAATCATACAAGAACCGGAAACAATCCTTGAAACAAGGATTAAGTGGCTAGGAAATCTCACAATTACTGAGTACCCTTCAAATGGAAGAACCTACCAATGGAAGAAGCAACATGGGAAGATGAGTCATCCATGAAAAAACACCAACAATTAGTCAAGTGTTGAGAAAAACACTTCTTTTAAGGGGAGGGACATGTTAAGTCCTTTAAAAAGCCATATGTTAAATATAAAACCCCTTATTAAGCATTGGATATTGAATTATTACATTTCTATTGTTATATTTGTATGTAGGATAAAACCCTTCATTGTACCCTTTCATTATAATTGTACCCTTTGTCTCCTATATATATACCAACGAGACCTAGTCTTAGGGGCATCTCATCTCATCTTGTACAATGAATATATTGTAAAAGGAGGTTTCGGCCTTGAAATGGATCCTTGAAAAAGACGTATGTTAAGTATAAAACCCCTTATTAAGCACTGGATATTGAATTATTACATTTCTATTGTTATATTTGTATGTAGGATAAAACCCTTCATTGTACCCTTTCATTATAATTGTACCCTTTGTCTCCTATATATATACCAAGCATACCTAGTCTTAGGGGCATCTCATCTCATCTTGTACAATGAATATATTGTAAAAGGAGGTTTCGACCTTGAAATGGATTGTTATACATTGATTTTTATCATTCTCAAGGCATTGGTTCATAACACATTACATATATTTTTAGGATGCAATTGTGATGCTAAAACGATGCTCAAATAACCAAGTAAGACTCTTATTGTTAGCTCGAGGATACTAATGGGACACAACTAGGATGCTAATAATATCCTTAGGAGTCTAAAAGGACACAAGTAATCATATACCAATACGAATCTAGATGATGCTAATGGGATGAAATGAGGACACCGTAACACCGTATTAGGGGAAATTTGAAGTAAAAAATGGGTCTCTTAGGGAAAATAATAAAATAAGAGTTATGAATTTCCAAAGGAAAAGAAAACTATTTTTTAATCATATTTTCAATTTATCTCCTTATATATTTACTCAAATTTCAAGTGTAGCACTTGTTTGATGCATAATTAAATTGTGAAACCAACAAGTACCCTCTTTGCATACTTTTGATAGACCCATAGTAAAATGCATTTCCAATTTATTTCACTGTGGGTCTATCAAAAGTATGTAGACAAGGTACTCCTTGTATGCAAAATTTAATTCTTCATCCAATGAGTGCCTACACTTGAAATTTGAATAAACCTATGAGGAGATAAGTCGAAAATACAATTACAAAAGTAGTTTTATTTCTTTCCCTCCAAAAATATTTACCCTTTTGGTTGACATCATCATTTTGAATCCTATTGTTTTTTTTTAAGTCAAATTTGATGGTACATTTTTTTGTTTTGAAGCCCATACTTGACCTCAAAATTCCCCTAATTAATAACCTGATAAGCTCATGGAACAACTAGGACACTAACGTGACACTAAGTAAAGCCCCAAGGATGCTAATGGGATGCAATTAGGATGCTACATAAACATGTGGAATGCTAATAGGATGCAAGTAGGATGCTAAAATGACGCTAAAAGAACTAAGGGGGGCATTAAAATGAGTCCTTGGGGGCAGAAATATGCAAAAGATGTACAATAAGACATAAAATTGACTCTTGGTAGAAGAAATATGATGCACAAAAAGGACATATAAGATACATAAAAAAGGATATCTTCCTAGTACATCTCAATTCACAATGAACATTTAAAAATAACAAACACAGAGGATGAAAAATAACCCTATTACAGTGGTCACTTGAATGGATTTCCTTCATCAAAATTTAGTTGTGTTTTCAAAATAAATCATGAACAATTTGGCACACTAATTCATTACGTTTCCTTGAACACATGGTTGAGTTGACAACACAACACCCTTTGTCTATTGTTTCCTTCCAAGCTTGAATTCCATTTTGATGAGAATCAATCTTAATGAATCTACAATGTTGGGTCATTCATTTACGATAGATACAATTATGCCTCACTAATCTTATCACATATTATATTTTAGTGTGAACTCCTTTCAAAATGTCTGGTCATTCACCAATAAAGTACTATTATTGTTAACTAAAACTCGTAGTAAACATGTTAGTGCCCCTAATCAATTCCACCTCCACCTCCACCTCCACCTCCACCTCCATTTCACTAAGTTCCTCAAAATAGAAAATGTCATTATGAAACCCACCAAAAAGAAATTTGAACACATTTGTCTACTTGCCAAAATGCACTCTCTAACGCTATACGAACAATCTTGACTTTGCTAAGGCTTGCAAGGCCCGTAATGGCATATCTTACAACCCTAGTTGCTTGTGCAAAAATATTGATAGATCAATTGCCATTAGGGTATGAAATGAAATGTAGTTGACTTGATTAAGAAATGTTAATGTACCCTTTGACAAAAGTATTGAGGTCAATATTTTTTCCACGGAAAAAATTCGCAAATTATATTAGAAGTATAATTTTGTTCTATGCTCGAGGGATTACAACACAAGCTAAACATAGCCCAGGAATAACTGAATATGTACAGTCCATGCTGATCAATAAATCAAATTAGTTCTGTCTGCCATAACTGATAGTGGAAAGAAATGTGGAGTGGGAAAGGTCTATGCTGAGTATACTTTGAACTGTGCTCCGCTGAGAAGAAAGTCTTGAAGACTGACACAAATCTCTAATTTGTTAGTTGTTGGATGTCCTAATATAATTTTAGAACATGTGTGGTGTAACAACCCTAGTTAAATAATTAATTGTCATAGTTAAATAATTGTTTAAAGTATATTAAGTTTAATTAATTAATTAATTAATTGTCCT
>SNQJ01S0019258.1:108564-121776 GCA_010110895.2 Picea sitchensis | reverse complement strand
ATCTCCTTACGAACTAGCAAATAGGGTTAGACTTTGCATGCAGATATGACCTATAGAAAATCTACTTTCTACCTTCGTCCCCAGACTTAAATCCCATTTCTTTTTAGTAAATGCATGGCTAGATCAACCTACCTCGTTCTAGGAGTTTGATGTCGATCCCTTGTCACACTTGAAAACTTATTCACGGCTCTCCTTTCTAATGCTAACCTGCATACAAGACAAGAAACAACTACACATGCATACTACCTATAGAATAACGGGTTAGAAATTCAAACATGTACTTAGCAAATTATGAATAACTCATGAATTGGGACGGGAAAAGCACTTTCTTTATTACTTTGAATGAGTCAACTTACAAAAGTTGAGACTGGCCACCGCTCCGTGAACCTGATCCTGGGCTCCTCTTCGACTGTCCTCCAACTACTTTGCTTTGTATCTCCTTTGGCACAAGGAAGGCTAAAGGGTTGGGACAATGGGAATACGCAAATGGGAAGAGTTTCTTTGCTATATTTTTCATTTTTCCAAATGGGACCCCTACCCCTTCTCTTATAGGCTAGAAGGAGCTAGGTATTTGGACGAACCCTCGGCCATGCATGGCCAGGATTTTCAGTTAACTCACCCATAGCTTTTGTGTTCTGTCGGCAACTTTCCTTTTTTCGTGCTTTTGTCGGTCCACACGGGTTTTTTTGGGTCAGCCAGCGTGTACACGTGTGCAGTAATGGAGTAGGGCACATGGGCCTTTATAAAAGAGGTTTTTTAAAGAGTTTTTCAGCAGTGCTTTGGCAAAGAAGGGATATGAGATGGCCTAATGCCAGGTAAGCATGTGTGGTGCAATTTAGGGTTATAACAGACTCCCTACCTTCCTTATCGAGAATTGACTCCAAACCTTCTTTGTCTCTGCTAAGAAATATAGAAAAATGTATTCATTGATTGTTAAACCAATGGATCATTTTCCCTTCAAGTTCACCACATCTCCTCGACAAGGTATCTTGGTAAGGAAGTATATATCCTTCGTCTCAACTCTTAGTGACTGCCCTCTGATCATAAAAGCATTTGCTTCAGGTTCCCAATAATCAATTAGAGTTTCAAGCAATATTTGTTGTGCCCTAATCACGTTTCAAGGAAAGAATTTGTAAAGTCCACATTGGTGGAGGGCATGTTGAGCTTCTAGGTCATCCATGACCTCATTATCATATTCTCCATGTTCACTCTCCCTCCATTCTATCACCATCCTACAAACATCAAACATTTTTTGAGTTAAATCCATGAATTTTGGGTTTTGTGCAGATGAACATGACTATCAATTATGTCAGTAGCATATGTACACAGCCCATGTTGAAAAATGTCGTGTACATCTTCGCACGATATTTAAAAACAACTTCACACTCAAAAAATCACCAAAATAAAAAAACTTATGGATGAAATTGAAGAGGAGGAAGTAATCTCTTACCTGGTCCAAGTGGTGTTGAATTATAAGCTATGTGCACTCCGTAGTGATCCTCAGAAGGTTGAAGGGTAAAAGGGGCTTCCAATGCTCTCCAAATGGTAAAAAGTAAAATGATATGGTAAAAATGAGTTTTTCACCTATTTTAACCCATTTTTTCCACCTTTTTGTATAATGTTTTACCCATTTTAACATTTTGACACTATTTAGACTAATGTGAGTACTGGGGAGATGTTTTCTTATGTATTTATCCTTGAGAGATATCTTTTCCACAAATATTGTTATATTTGATGGCATTTTTTTTACTTCTTCAGCAAGTATCATAATCATTACCGGCATATAGGGTAGGTTTTGTTCCACCTGCATTATGCATTTATCTGTATCGATCACATACTTTCCTTAGAATCAACCCCACTTGTTGTGACTGTGATGTCCCATCCCCAAGATTAGGCCAGCAGGGAGTGACTTAGTAGTCTATACGTTCCCGTAGACTATAGTCAGGCACAAATAGGGAACCAGATGGAGAAATAAGGAGGAATTAAGGCTAAACGATAAATTAAGCCTAGTCACTCCCCGCTGGCCTAATCTTGGGGATGGAGAAATAAGGAGGAATTAAGGCTAAACGAGCAATTGCTTCCATCTACTTAGAAATCACTTCTAAGCCTAAGTCAACGAAGAATTAGAATGAAAAGGTGATATAAATCACAAATATATTTCACTTAGGAGGAAGGGTTTTAGGTTAAGGTGATGTCAACGGAGAATTAGGTCTGTGAAAGATATATAGAGAAGAATTTGACCTAATTCCTTCATTATGCACGATTATGATTTGATGTTGAGAGCTTCCGTGAGGAGGAAGAGAGTCGACCTTTGTTACTTGTGGATTTCAAAGGAAACCACCACCCTGATCGGTTTCGGTGTTGACAGACAAACCCTAGCCTATCGACGATACCATCCAAGTATTTCATCGAGCTATTTGAGCATTCAAAGAGGAGGGCACGCCTTAGCTACAAGGAGGGCGCTAGTTATTGAGATCTTCACGCATCTCAGTAATCGTGGTCCCCGACAGATTTATTCCGACCTGAGAGCTAGCCGTATGCCCATTGAGTCATTTTCATTAGATTCCTCACCTGCGAATTTGCGTGACAACCCATACGTATTGTTTAGGCTTATTTACCCCATTGCATTTGGTTTTGCATGCAGGGGTTCCCCATCGATCCGGCCAAATCCTTCCAACCCATTTTTGATCACGGATGAGACGACATCGCTTTGAGCTACGTGAGCGCATTCGGACAGAATCCATTAGCGATTCGCCCAAGGAGGGGCTTAAACCCCCAAAACCGGATCTAGTGTCAGAGGTCTCGCTTGGGGTGTCGCCGACATTATTTCCGCGCGTTACCAGAAACATTGATTGATACTATATTATCAAATGTGGAGTATTGAGATCGAAGTTTTTCACCGATAGCTGTCACCGTCTATCCCGATCGTTTCATTTAATATTCGAGATGTGCATGCAGCAGATCCGCCGCCTTCTATGATACGGTATTTCTTTTGCGCTAGTTTGATTGTATTCCAGCGATAGATCCATGCCATCCGACCGACGCTTAGTTTATATATTTCGAGGGCGATTTGTATTCCCACGCATGCACTATTATTCATAATATTGAGTTGTCGACCTTATATGCTATTGTATTTCGCGCGCCATTTTATGATTGTGGCACTTTGTTATGCCATGAAGCAAATCTCTCATAAATTGACGCATGCAACCATAATAACCGACATGCAAACATCTATAAACAAAGATCATCTACATCAAACCTAAACGCGATCCGTGAAACCCCCGCCAGACGATCCGCATGTTAGAGCGTAAAGAAGATCGAGCAAAAATCTCGATCACCCGGACGCGAGACTCAGCAGAATGGTTTCAGTCCCCGCCACTGCGGACTAAAGACAGTGAGTGGAGCAGAAGAACCAGATGGCCGGGAGCACGAAGGTGACGACACGCCACGACAATTGGTAGGGAAGAAGGGATGTAATTCAATCTCCCTTTCCGCCCAGAGGGAAGAGGGGGAAGAGGCAAGAGAGATGTAATGACGATCGAGCATGAGGGCCGAAGCGCGAAGCGCAGAAGAGGCTTGCGACGTATGCCACCAAAGCGGCGCCGCGGGGTCTCCAGTGAGGATCGCTGACATGCTAGCTAGTCAATAAGTATGGTCATGTCCCACCTTGGCCTGCAGCGATAGATCAAGCGATGATGGAGACTCGGGCATACTACGCAAGACATGGGAACTTAGGGGCAAAAGTGAGCCACCAACACCTGATCACATACACCTCCGCGAGTAGGATCCTAATACCGTTGAAGCCTTCAGCCTGTAGAGAATCCCCGCAGAGCACCACGTAGATATCGATAGCTCTTCGTAGGACCAGCCACACATGCGAGGATATGGCGTAGGTATCGAGAGAGTATGCGCTACGGGAGGATCTGTGAGGGACATGACCCTTAGTCATGCATCAGGAATCGTGATCGAACCGGCCCCAGGACCCACGAGGGGCGTACAGCCAATAGGGCATAACCTGGACTTCATCCCGCGAAAAGTTGGTAAACTCCACCATGTCATCTTTACGGATCATCCGCATTTAATCGCCAGAGTTTGGGCGCGAACCCATATTCTACCGCGTAAGCTCAACCGATGATAGGCAGGGTTTATCGCCGCCAAATCTTTACTTTGGAGGTGGAGTAATATTGAAGTGGTAATGACGGTATATTGGGTCACCATCATATCACTTCCTACAGAGAGATCAACGCCAGTAATCGCATGATTTATGAGTGGGATTCGAGGATCCATTTGATATGACCAAATGGAGATAAACTGCACCGCAGGTATTGCTGCGCAGTCGCAGGGTGGAAGGTCATTACGCTGGATGTACATGAATTCCAGCCCTGAATACCGCGCGGATCAAAGTGCCTTACGTGAACTCTTTGAGTATGGGTGAAGCGGTTATCACCCCCATTCTGCGATGCTCGTCTACAGATTCAGAGATTTGGTGGATTCGATACCGAGAACTAAAACTTTTACTAAACCCTTTGTACCGCCGAGAGATGGCGATGCCCGGCGAAACCGTGAAGGGAAGGAAATCCTAAGTTGGATATTAATACTATCGGAGTTGATGAGGGCGCAGCTCGCTTCCTAGAGATCCCTGGTCCCCGATGTATGGGCGACGCATCCATCATAATAGTGGAACGCAGCGGAGAGGAGGAGATCGGTATCTTTATAGACAAGATTCGTGAGGATCGACCGCCCGCCGAGCCGCAGCACAACTTCAAGAAACGGCCAGATAACACTCCGGCATTCTCAAGCCCCGTGAGGAGGCCAAACCCGTGAGAGGTGAAAGGGGAACTATAGCTACCCTTTCTAGAGTCACGGTACACTTTCGCTTAAAGGCCTTGTACAGGGGAAATGTATGACATCCTTAGTTGATGGTGGGGCCACCCAATAACTTCATAGACGATCACCGGTAGCCGTGAGAGGGTTACGCATGTATTTTGAAGCGTTCCAGTGGGCGATGGATACACGATGACATGTTTAGATGGTCCCCGGATCGATGTCAAGCCGGAAATACACTCTAACCGACATTTCTGCGTGAAGTTGACCATCGATATGATGTCGATAGCGATATTGGTTGTATCAGATTAGTTCAATCATCTACGCCGAATACGAGCTTCAGGACAATCTCGCTGGATCGAGGAGCCAGCGAGTGGCGTACCCTACAAAGTACCCCGATGAAAAGAGATGGCGATTTTGCTGGTGGATGTGGGTTTATGCAGCGAGGTTAATCACTTTTAAAAGGACCGAGGGTAGGGAGTGCATCTATCCACAGACGTAGATACCTGACGCTATGAGCCGCTTTTGACCGACATACCCACCGTGGAGACTACCGATGAGGGTTTGAGCACATGATTGAGCTAGGCCAAATTCGCGATCGCATTCAGTAGACACCCCAAGCAGCCTGGCGAGTCAACACGGAAAGCGAAGTTGATCGCTATGGGGCAATACCAGCCCAAACAGAGTCCTTTTGCATTCAAGAGTACCGTACTCATAGCATAAAATATGATGTATTTATTTACCAACAAAAAAATCACATTCAAGAATCGCTACCCCATTCTTATAGATTTGATGGATGAGTTACATAAGCGCCCTTCTACCTCAAGATTGATCTACGCTCAGATGGCCCATCGACTTATCGCATGTGATATTGAGAAGACAATTCCATGCCATTTTGAATATTTCGGCTCTTTGTCATGCCACTTAATCACCCACGCCAGTATCGCCTCATGAACCATATCTTCTTCGAGGGCAGTTTGAGGAAATACATTCCGTATTCATATGTTTATTCGCGAAGATATGGATTGAGTTACTGGCATTTAGATGGCCCGATGGCTGGCAACATGTTCTTTGGTACGGCAATCCTGATTCGTGAATTTGGCATGAGGGAGCTTACCATATTTGGGGGCATACTCATCAGCGGTCGTGGAGTGCTGTGTTCATCAAGAGAAGATCAGAGCCATTGTGGATTGGCCAACACCCAAAAAACCTCACAGAGTTGAAGGGATCTTTGGGTTATGCAGTTACTAAAAATAGTTCGTTAAGGAATTTTCACAGTTGAGAGAACCACTCACATATTTGACCAATAAGGGTGCCTTTCATTGGACAGAGGATTCACAGCAGATCTTCAACAAACTGTTGGAGGTTATGAGCTACGCGTTTTAGCACTCCCCGTACCTTTCTAAATGCTTGTTCCTAGGTGTGACACATCGTGGGTGGGGATTGGTAAAGTACGATGTATAATCAACACGTTTTTAGGCGTGAAGCCCACGAGTCGTAGTGTCTAACTCATTTACTTACGCGAAATGCTATTATCTGCGCCGCCTTTAACCAAATTCAGCAAGATTCGGTTAGGTTTGTAGTGAAGACCTACCTGGCGTAACGCAGCCCGGCATTTCCGAAGTAAAGACCGAGAGGCAACAGTATGGGTCTCAAGACCGCTCTCACCTTTTACATTGAGTATGTCAAGGAAAAGAATGTGGTGGCAGATGCAATATCCAAGAGACTAAAGGAGATGTTCACGATACATCTCAGATATTGAAATGCCATCGCGGAATATCTCCAAGAACAAATTTGCCTAGGAGGTACGGATGGGCGATTACGATAGGTACCCTGCCTTTCGCGAACGCCAAGCTCTTCAAGAACCGGATTTATTTGGTTCCGGAATCCACCCCTCGGCGGGAAGATCATACGTCACGATTCACCAAATACCGGGTGGAATCACATACTTCAAAACCTACAAAGTGATCGAGAGAGATTCTCACGCTGACCGCGACGTCGGTATGGTACCCACTTCTCGCCACAGAATGTTCCATATTCCAGTGGTTATCACCTCTCTACCCATTCCTGTGAGCGTGGCGGAGAGCATTTCTCATGGATTTCATCCAGGGCGCGGAAGAGATCGGAAGTATTTGTAGTGGTCGACATACGACCAAGTTCGCACATTTCTTCAACATACCCACAGACTACAAGGCCAAGGTAGCAGATTTGTTTTTCAGGGAGTTATTCCGGCTACACCTGGGCTTCCTGTGCAGATAGTCGATAGAGATGGCCATCGCCGCTTTTGGCGTAGGAGCCTTCAGACAAGGTGCACGTATTGGTTACGAGCACGCCTATCGCCCGCGTATGTATGGGCATTGCAGATCGGGCCAACAAATGGGTAGCCATATTCAGGAACTGGGGCAGCAACGCACGTGGGTGATGGTTACATATGGGCGAGTAATCGTTACAACACGACTTATCATATATCCATCAGGATGACACCATTCATTCGCGCACAGCGGGTAACATGCACCTTCATTTATAGATGCTGCATTTGGGGACATCAGGGTTTCGGGGGCCAAGGATTCGATGGAAGAGCTCAAGACTCTTATCAAAAAGGATCCTGCATACGTAATAAAGTAAGGAGGCGTATCTACGAAGTTGAGCGCATTGAGGTGGTAGAGACCGTTTTCCTCATACATGTACTCCATATACCGACAAATTCTCCTTGAAGAGGAGCTGAGCGCAGAAATTGAAGCCTAAGTTCTAAGGGCCATACAGAGTCATTTGAAGATAGGTGTGAGGTGGCATATGAGCTATAGCTACCGGAGGGTAGCAAGATACACAAAGTTTTCCACGTGTCATGCCTAAAAGGCAAGGGGCAATAGATCGTAAAATACTACATGAGTTGCCACCCCGGAGAGGGTCGGTTAGAACCAGTACCCGAAAGAGATACCGATGGCAGAGAGCCGCTATGCTGAGGCGGATCACCGCATGCCGGTTGATGGAGAGCTCAGCGAGATGCCACATGAGGGAGAGCATACGGTAAAGACGCATTTGATGTTGTTTAAAAGCACAAGTAACTCGAAGGGAGGAATTTGATGTCCTATCCCCAAGATTAGGCCATCGGGAGTGACTTAGTAGTCTATATCGCTCCGTAGACTATAGCCTGCACAAACAGGGAACCAGATGGGAGAAATAAGGAGGAATTAAGGCTAAACGAGCAATTAAGCCTAATTAATAGGAAAATCACGGCTTCCAATGCACCAAGAATAAACTGCAAGGTGATAAGGGGGGGGCGACTTAATGGAAAAAATATTTCACTTAGGAGGAAGGGCGCTTAGGTTAAGTGATGTCAATGGAGAATTAGGTTCAGAAAGCGCATATAGAGAGAAATTTGACCTAATTCTCATTATGCATGATTGGCGATTTGATGTTGAGAGCTTCCCAAAGGAGGAAGAGTTTCCATCTTGTTGTTTGTGGATTGAGGAAACCACCACCCCTTGATCGGTTTCGCTGTTGAGAGACACACCCTAGCTCATCTGGAGATACCATCCGTATGCCTCGGCATCGCATTACTTCGTGAGACATTCAAGAGGAGGGCGCACAGCCGCTGAGGGCGTAAGCCATTGGAGAGATTCAGGATATGCGTTAGGACGGGTCCGACAGATATCTATCGACCCGGAAGGAGTAGCAGCTGTGGCGCCTATTGAGTCAGCTTTCATCGTGTAGATTCCGGACGGGTGGAATCTTGCGCAGCCTACCCATACAAATTGTTTAGGGCATTATGCATTCCGACAGTATTGGCTTTGTACGCTGTGGGTTTCCCATCGATCCGCCAACTTCCACCAACCCATTTGACTATGGACGATGATCGCTTTTGAGCTGGCGATAGCCGCATATTCGACGGTGAACCAATAGCGATTCGCCTAAGCGGAGGTTTGCAGAACCTCCGTGGGTCCGATCTGCGCCCAGAGGTCCGTTCGGGTGTCACGGGATTATCGCAAAGAGCCGGGCGACATTGATTGGAGTACTTTGAGGACATTCTCAGACGGTGAGCTTTCGAGACGAAGCCACTTCCACGGCGGTCACCGTGTTCATTCGGGATCGCTCATTTTAATTTATCCGGGTAATACGCCAGACCACGCTTCTGGCGGATTAATGGTATTTTTGCTATTGACAGATTCCAAAGACAGACCCGCATTCACCACGGTTTTTGCAGAGCATTTCCCAAGAGGCTGGTTCCTGCACGCGATGCATGCACTATTATTTTTCATAATATTGAGTTGTTGACTTTATATACATTGCATGCGCCATTTTATGATTGTAAGACCTTTGTTATGCTACATGCAACTATAATAACCTACATGCAACCATAATAACTGACATGCAAACACTATAAACAAATATCATCTACATCAAACCCTAAAACGCATCCAGAAACCCCCAGTGTATCAGATCTGCATGTTAGAGCAGTAAGATCGTAGCAAAAATCTTGATCAGCCCGATCAGGGATATTTCAGTGACATTATACATTTAGGCTTCTCTAAAGGTGTTGTTTACGGATGGTAGAGCTTACCTCTCCATGGGTGCCCTATCTAGTTCCTCACTAGAAAAAAATTCACCCATGCTATGATTTTTTCGTAGGCTCGGAAGATCTATCTAGTCCTACCATGACTTTGCGTCGAAGATTCATATATTCTTCTCATATATTATTGGCCAGTTACTCGCGGGGCTTTCAAAATGTGTTGTGTTGAGTTGTATTTTCATTTCATATTGATCGCTTGAGCTTTTCGGGCCTAATGTCGGCTTCATCTTGCTATGGTATAGCCAATTGTATATGCATTCTCGGAAAGTTACCAAGCTTGCAATATTATCCTTTTCCACTTGACACATGTATCCCTTGAGGAAACTTTCCCATGAGTGTCCATATCTTGCACATGTTTTCCTTGCATTGGACATATGTATGTTCCTTGCACTTGGAACTAGTTTGCTTGCCCGTGACACTTGTTTCCTCCACTGTATCATAGCATCCTCTCTTTTTTTCAGGATTTATAATATGAAAAAGACAAAAAAATAAAATAACAAAAAATAAGGATGGGAATGAGTCTAATCTTTTATATGTGGAAGCTAATTATGTCTCCCTTGAATAGAACACAATCTTATGAGTCTTTACCTCATTATTGGGTTTAGTATGGCTTTAGGAGGAATTTTTTTCTCATTTTTTAGCATAATCTCTTCCAGGTGGTTATTCTTCCAGTCATATGGAGTGTTTTTCGATGCCTCATGTGTCACAAATGTATCCCATTTTATAATCAATGTTTCATAAGTCACATTTTGTGTTGTATCTCTATTCAAGGGAAGTCAATCTATGTCATCCATTTTGTAGAAACCTTAGACTCTTTAAGTCGCCCTTCTCCTCTCAGTTAAGTATTTTTCATCTTCACAGGTATCTTTGTCTCTCACTCATGCTAGTATAGAAGGTCCTCGTTGACTTCTTTCTGGAGGGTCTTTTCTTATCGAATACGACAGGTTTCTCTAAGATTATGGCTTAGAGTTGCACCCTGGACCTATTTACATCATTGATACGTAACCTTGTGCTCAATAGATGAAAAACCATCATTGATCGCTAACTGAGATGTTTCCCTTGTGTTCGACGTCACTAACCATTAACCCACATAGGGATTTGTGTGGTACCTTGGTTTCCATTTGACCCCATTGGAGGATTCCTCGTCTTTGTCAATAGTCTCCATTATTGGCTACTATTCAGAAAGTCTTTTCCATGTGTTATTCCATCTGGTGCATGTCAGATTTGTACCTCGGCATGGTCCTTTAAATATTTTCACCTAAGTCCTTCCAAAGTTTTATCCTTCTGATACCCCTCGTGTTAGATGATGGAGGATTCCTTAATGTCTTCCTTCCAGTGGATCTCTTCCTATCGACGTCAACACATCTTATGTTGGGACAAAGATCTAGAGTTATTGTTAGTGCCTTGGAGCTTGCAGTCATCAGTGGAAGGTGTTGATATTATGGTAGTTTCGGGAGGTATTAACCTCCACGTGTAACCCTGACAAGAATAGAATATTACGGGAAGTAAGAAGAAACCCTAAAGACGTGGACATAACCCTAGAAGAGAAGTCGGCTAAAGAGAATATTTTATATTGAGTATTTAGCCTCTAGAAAGAGAATTCAACCCAGACAGCTTAGAGAGAACAATATAAATAAAGGGCACCAGAGCTCATTTGATACACACAACTCGCAACTGTAGAAATGTAAGAGTGTGCACTGCAGAAACTGACTAAGTGCGCAAGTCTGGAGAGTAGTTGTAGTTGCAGCTATTGCAACCTGTATTCTCGGTTTAGGCTTGGACTTTCTATTGGTTATGTTTTGGAATTTTTTCCTTGTGTGCTAGCTCTGGAGAGAGGTATGCTACATTGATTGGTTATTAGGCCTAGGGTTTTCTTCCAGAATTATTCTCTTTCAAGGTTAAGGTACTTGGGAGTGGCTTCGACCTATGGTTGGGTGACAATATTGCTATATTGTCTATGGTTAAACGAGCACACCTATTATTTCTAACAGGTTATGGGCCCACACTATCTTCAGATAGTCTAATCACTGGAAGATAGATTGGGAGGATTTTTTCTCAATTACAGTTGCAGTTGCAGTCAAAGATTTTGCTGCAACAATGAAATCCTAACCCTCTTTTTGAGGCACCTTAAGTGAAGAGATTGACCTAATTTATAGATAGTCTAGTGCACCCTAACCCAGTGCACCTCCTGGTACTCTCATCAAGCTAAGACGACAACTTTGATTTTTTTTATCAAAGTCAAAGGTTGACAATTCAAAGTCAAAAGTTGACCAATTCAAAGTCAAAGGTTGACCAAGTCAAAGTAGTCATGACTTACTCTATGAATTTAGAAAAAAAGTTAGAAGGGGATTTTAACTTCATAGCATGGAAGACAAGGATTGATCTCATCCTTTCCAAGAATAAAGTGTTGGATATTGTGAAAGGAAAGATCATGGAACCACAGTTTGAAGAAGAAAAAGAGAAGGAACCTTAGAACATTGCAATTATGGAGAAGTTTAAGGACAATGACATCAATTCCATGAGTATCATAGTGGACTCTGTAAAAGACCACTCTATACCCTACATCTCTCATCTTGACTCATCTAAGAAGATGTACGATGCCCTAACTAACCTCTTCTTGGTCAGAAACATTGGACACATAATGAGTCAAGAGAATGAGCTCTGTGACATGAAAATGAATGATGATGACAGCATAACATCATACTTTGTGAGAATCTCTCAGTTAAGATATCAACTACAATCTATTTAAGAAATAATTTCAGAGAAGGTACTGGTAAATATAGTACTCAATGGTCTTCCCAAGACATGGGATGCATTTACCGCAAGCATGAACACAAGGAAGGAGTATCCCACATTTGAAGAAATTTGGACTTTTTGTGCACAAGAAGAATCAAGGATTAGCGCAAAAGAGAAATTCCAAAGGAAAGATGATGATGAAGCCTACACAAAAAAGTTTCAGAAATTCATGAATAAGAAGAAGTTTGACTCAAGGAAGAAACCAAATCAAGATGAAGATATGTCAAAAATACAATGCTTCAACTATCGAAAATATGTTCACTACAAGAACCATTGTCCTAAGTTAAAGAAAATAAAGGAAACACACAAAGCATCAGTTGCATAAGAAAGGGATCCCTCAAAGAAGGCCAAGCAGGATAAAAAATAATTCTTCTTCTAAAACAAGGTAACAATATTCTTCATAGTTCTTGTACATACCATGTTTACATAGTTTTAGTACATATCTTGCATATCTATTTATTAGAAGATAAGATGTTCAAGTGAAACAATACCTATGGAAGAATAACAAGATAAGGATTGTTATCACGATGAAAACAAGTCAAGCAATACACATGAAAATATGAAGTACATTGACAATCCTTAGAAACAATTCCTGTGGAAGATATTACATAAGTAACAACTGCAAGATAAGTTGAAATCAGAATCAAACTTGAAGAAACCCATAAGAAGTAAAAACAGAAAGAAGTCAACAATCAAGAGGAAATTATAAAAAGACTTGTGACACTTTGTAGAAGTCAATAAGGATGCAGACAGAAGCGTGGACTCTCTTAGATGGAGGGATCTTATTATATAATTCAAAAAGAAGAGAATGCATTCATGCATGAAGCAAGGATTAGGAGGGATCTAATCCTAAATTATATGATCCATTGAGGATTATGAAGTATCTGTCCATGTTCCAATTGAAAGTAGCAGCCATGATAAACAGTACGTGTCCAATTTGACTCTAGAATAAGTCTTCTTCGGAAAGAATCCTAAAATTATCCTTGGTTGTCCATCTACATGTTGGAATTACTAAGAAAACT
>SNQJ01S0019258.1:76823-100476 GCA_010110895.2 Picea sitchensis | reverse complement strand
CGACGTATATGCCATCAGGCTAAGAATTATCTCATACTCGATGATACGTTGTATCAGAGAGGTGTAGACTGCATCCTACGTCGATGTCTCACTCATGAGGAGGTAGTTATTGTGCTTAACGATTGTCATACCGGAGCTTGTGGTGGCCATTTTTCTGGGTTGGCAATAGCCCAAAAGATTCTACGAGCAGGTTACTTCTGGCCGACACTTATCAAAGATTGTATCGAATCGGTCAAGAAGTTCCATCTATGCCAAATCTTCTCTCAGAAGATGAGGGCACATCCCGCTCCCATGTTTCCCGTCATCACTGATGGACCCTTCACCAAGTGGGGGATTGATTACACTACTTGCAACCCCCCTTTAGCAAGGGGGCACTGCTATATCATCGTAGTTGTAGAATACTTCACAAAATGGGTCGAAGCTATGCCAATGTTTAAAGATGATGGAGAGACTACAGCTCTCTTTTTATTCAACCAGATCATAGCAAGGTTCGGCGTCCCGAGGGAGATTGTCACTGACCATGGCAGTCACTTTCAAAATCAGATGATGATTGAAGTAACATCAAAGCTTGGGTTACGGAAAGAAAATTCATCACCCTACTACCCCCAAGCCAATGGGCAGGTGGAAGCTGTAAACAAAACTCTTAATACTATTCTACAGCGAACTATCAACTCAGCCAAGTCAAATTGGCATTTGATGTTATACTCGGCATTATGGGCTTACCGAACATCTGTTAAGACTGCAATTGGTTTCTCACCTTTTCAACTCGTTTACAGGCTGGAGGTTGTTTTTCCTATCGAATGTCAGATCCCATCTCTAAAATTGGCAGTACAATTATTTTCAGACACTTCTCCACTCGAAGAACGGTTAGTGTACCTTGAGAAGCTCAATGAACAGCGTCGTGATGCGGTCCTGGCCAATGAGGCTCACAAACATAAGGTCAAGTGTCAATATGATAGCTCCGTTCATCCTTGAATTTTCTCTGAAGGTGACCTTGTCCTGGTCTATGACCAAGATAAAGACCCCCTAGGGGTAGGAAAATTCAAACCCATGTGGTTCGGGCCTTTCATCATAAAAGAGGTATTAAAAAAGGGCACATATCATCTAGTTGATTTCGAAGGGAATACTTTGGCGGATCCTAGAAATGGGCTCTACCTCAAGAAGTATTACTCATATGCAGGTCACTATGGGTAACTTTTGTAACATATGTATAGTCTTTGTACTATTACTTTTTAGTTTCTTTTAAGTGTTATGGACATATCATTGATGTTATATTTCATCACTATGGAAGATGTCAAGTGATTCTAAGGTATTCATTGGGTATGCAGATGGTGCTAGTTGACACACTCGAAGGCTTGCCTCTGCAGCTTGGGTAATCTTCACACCTCAAGGCCAGTTGTTATCTTCCAGAGGTATATGCTTAGGTGACACCACAAATAATGTCGTCGAGTATAGTGCAGTTATTGAATTGCTTTGTGATGCTTTGTCATTGGGTATCTCTCATCTCTGGGTCTATCTTGGCGTTGAACTGATTGTGTCTCAGTTAAACAGAGTGTACCGAGTTCATGATCCAACTTTACACCGACGATTCCTTAGGGTACATCTCTTAGAACGAAACTTTGATTATATTACATATTTTCATGTTCCTAGGAGATTAAACCAAGTTACAGATACTCTAGCTAATCAAATTTTAGATTGGCATCTTGCACACATATGAAAGAACATTAACATAAGCATGTAAATACATTATTTGTACACATGATCCATAAGACACAAAAGACCAAAAAAACCATATATAATATCATAAAGTAACCAAAGTACATAGATGGACTTAAGCGCCTCAAAAAATATATACAAGTAGTGCTCGTGGCACGTAAAATGTCTAAATAGGTTCAGGGCCTATGGGCCCTATTATACTGGTCCACATCATGGGCTAAACGCCTAAACAATCAGACCCACGCCCGAGGTGCCCCCACTACATGAGGCTGCATGGATGGCGGCAAGTCCTCAATCTCTGCCATCAGGACTGTGCGAGTGAGTGCAGTAAAGTTCCACTCAACTCGTCTAAGTACCCTCTCAGCCTCCTCGGCTGGGAGGTCTCCTACTACTGTTGGTCCTCAGATAGCGGTGGCTGCGGCCCCTGGCCGAGGACAACGTATGTTCCTTGCATAATCGACAGATCGCGTTGGTCCCACATCTGCATGCAACAAACATGTATCTGTCAAATACTCTGGCATATAAAAAAAATGATGATATATAACAAAAACGACATAAAAATTACATATACAACAAACAAACAAACAAAAACTACAAAGGTGGAGACTTACCCATCTCCCCTCGCTCCTCACCAAGAGGTACTGGTATCTCTGGGTCTCTCAAAAAATCAATCCCGACATAGGGGTAGTCCTCTATAACCGGGATCTGTCGTGACAGCCATGCCAAAAAGTCATCATCGAAGGACCCATTGGTCCTTCAACCACCCTGTCACGGCAGTAATACTACCCATCTACACACAATAGGAAAATAGGCCTGATGTCCTCGTACCACTACCCGAGGACTAAAACTCATAACTCTCTCAAAAAAGAACGAACACAAAATAGTCCCGAACCCAAAGTTCCTCTGTGTCTGCTCACGAAAATCTGTCAATTGCCTCTTCATACACTCCAGTAGTGTAGTACTCCAGTCGAAAATTTGTGCATTCAAGCACTGGATAGCACAGTTCATCTATGCCCAGGACGCCTGATGCAAGGCCACTGAATCGGTAATCCGCCCAGTGAGCAATAATATCGCTTGCAGCGATAGGTTAGTGATCTTTCTTATAGTCACTTAGGATCTCGAACGGTTTGTCCCAGCCTCACAATATAGGGCTATCAGTTCCGCTATATTATGCGGCCCCGATGGAAACATTCTGAAGTTGACTGGTTCCCCTCTCCTTGAGAGGCTAGTCAAAAAGTAGATATCCTCGGTGGTGGGCACAAGTGATTTCCCCTCTAGCATGAAAGCCTCTGCATCAGGGTGCCAATAGTCAACCAAGGCATTCAGTAACCTCAGTTGCGCCCGCATAAAAGGACATAGGAAGAAATTTAACAAACCACATTGCATTAACGTGACCACAGCATTCGGATCTTCCGCAACCAACTCACCAACTTCTTCATGCTCCCTTTCCCTCCAGTGGACATACATCCTGCCAAAACAACAAGGTTCAGGAGGGTGGGTGAGTGATTTTTTATTTTTTTGGTCTATAAAGGGGGGTCCATGTGTGTTGTCTAGGTGACAGTTGCGTGTACATGTGGGCAGGTTTTACTCTGCCTGAGTGCACACGCGGCATGTCCATAGATAGCCCACGTGGACCTAGGGCTGACCTTTTAAAGGTCGACGCCCACCCAAAAAATGAAATGCAAAGAAAAAATAAAGAATTGAATAGCTAGATAGGGGAGTTTGTACTTACTTGGTCCAGACGGAAGTTCATTTCGTCCACTGCAGCTCCTGGAATCATTGTTTTTATCAAAGGGGATATTTTGGCTCCAGAGTCAATTTCCAAATCAGCAATGGTGATTATAATGAGCTGCCAACTTCTATTTATAGACTTTTTGGCCTCTTTTTGTCACTTTTTTGGCCTCCCTTATCATTTTCTTTATACCAAAAACCATTTATAGTGATTCAAGAGTTGCATCAGAGGGATTTGATTGGGTATTGGGACAGTTTTTGGGAGTTTTGAGTAATTTTCGACGATCCATGAAAAAAATTCCAAGAATCAACTTGAGCATATAGGTTAGGTTACTACCCTGACTTTTGTATATCGTTGTCTTTTTCCTTTACCATAGGATCGATCCCATCAGGTTGTGACACGGAACCATCATATATGCTTTAGAGGTGTCGCAACTTGGTGGCAGATCTTACTAGAACATGGATGCCCTAGGAAGATCCTGGTTGCATTATGGCATCCATGTCGTCTCTAAAACACTGTAGGCTCATGAGCCCTTGTAGTTTTTCCTAAATACAAGTTTGAGCCTCATTTGTATGATTCTTCTTCACTCTTAACCTCACCCTCAGGACTCCCAAAAAATAGCGGGTCTTCTTTTAAGCCCTTTTCAGACCCTCTAAATATGAAAAGATTTTTGAGCGATCTTGTGGCCTTTCACGCTCGTTAAACTGAAATTTGAAGTCACGTCTTCTCAGCGGTAGTTTACCCTTTTTTCGGTCCGAATGGTCAACTGTACGAACAAAGGTATACTCTATGGCACTTCAGCCCTATAGAAGAGTACTCTCAAGTATAATTTTATCCCGTTTTCGGGCCTGAGGGACTAAACTTATGAAGAAGGAACCCCCACGGAGTCCATAGTTAAGCTCTTTTCAGACTCCCTAAAATTGAAAATATCACCAAGTGACCTTATTCTTTCACACTCATTAAACTGGTCCAAAAGAACATTCCTGACGGAGTCCATAGTTAAGCTTTTTTCAGACTCCTTAAAAATGAAAAAATAGCAGAGTGATCTTGTCTTTGTCACACTCATTAAAATGGTTTTGAATCGACGTCTTATCGGTGCTAGTTTACCCATTTTTTCAAACTGACTAGACTATCTTCGAAAAAGGTATCCCAACGGAGTCTCCTTTTATGTTTTTTCAGACTCTCTAAACATGAAAAACCACCGAGCTTACCTTCTCTGGGCTCGTTAAACTTACATCGAAGGACGTTACCATTGTGTGTTTTATTAACCGTGTTTGCATACCTTATACGCCAGCCATGTAACAGTTTTCTTTTGCGTCTTAACACCTTTGGACCCCAGAGGATTTTTCTCGAGTATCATTCTACTAGAACATCAGTCTTGTCCTTGTGACTTGAACTTGTATGTTTGCAACACTCGTTCCTCCATTGTAACGTAATATTCCTTTATTATTTTGCCCAAAATTATTGAAACAGACAAAAAAATAAAATATACCCCAAAAAAGAGGAAGGGAAAAGTATTTTCTTTATTGGCAGCATAATGAGTCGCCCTTGGATAAATCACATATGTTCATTTTTTCATCAGACTATGGGATGTAGTATGTCCTTAGGAAGCTTTTTAGAGTTGTGCCTCCACCGTTTGGTTATCCTTCCAAACATATGGAGAGTTTGTGTTGCCTCCTACTTCGTAGACTTATGGTTAATGTCATGTTGCCTGAGTCTCATCATTTGTCGTGCTATTGTCCAAGGGAAGTTTGTCACCAAGCCTGAGTCGGCCCCTATGCAATTTGTCTGTTGCCCTCATACCTGGCCATCCTGAACATCCAACCAAGTCCTTGTTCGAAATCACTGAAGCCTTCAGTCTGATCATCAATATTATCAAGTCTATGACCGACGAGTCGTTGAAGACCCCTAGGTAGTGCAGTCGTACACTCATATTACACTCCTACCCAATTTTTGAAGATTTTGAAGTTGTTTCTCAAGATCTAAAGATCTCATCTCCAGCCATCAGGCCATATCAGCTTCTAGAAGATGGATACTCTATATGTATATCTTTTCGATTTCGGGATGTAGTTTCGTTGTGTATTGTTCGTGGCTACTCTTTATATAGTTATATGACATGGATCTACAGTGTATTTGATTGGTCTCCATGATTCTATTTTATCCTGAGCATGGGCATGCCCGCCTCGGTGAGACATTTTTTATTTTGCAGACAACACCTCCCGGTTCCTGATCCTTGGGCTCAATCGTTTGACACATCAGTAAATATTGATGATGTATTTTGGCCATCAGATGATCTTCTGACCTCACACATTAGGGGGCATCTGTTATAACCCTAAATTGCACCATACCTGCTTACCTGGCATGAGGCCATCTCAGATCCCTTCTTTTCCAAAGAACTGTTGAACAACTCTTTAAAAATCCTCTTTTATAAGGGCCCACGCGCCCTACTCCATTACTGCACGCGTGTACATGCTAGCTGACCTAAAATAGCCTGTGTGGACAGACAAAAGCATGAAAAAAAGGAAAGTTGTCGACGTAACACACAGCTCTGGGTGAGTTATCTGAAAATCTCGTCCATGCATGGTCGATAGTTCATCCAAATACCTAGCTTCTTATAGCCTATAAAAGAAGGGCTAGGGGTCCCATTTGGAAGAAGGAAAAATATAGCAAAGAAACTCTATCCATTTGCGTATTCCCATTGTCCTATCCCTTTATCCTTTCCTTGTGCCAAAGGAGATACAAAGCAAAGTAGTTGGAGGACAGTTGAAGAGGAGCCCAAGATCAGATTCACGAAGTAGTGGCCGGTCTCAACTTTTGTAAGTTGACTCATTCAAAGTAATAAAGAAAGTGATTTTCTCATCTTAATTCATGAGTTATTCATAGTTTTCTAAGTACATGTTTGAATTTCTAACCCGTTAGTCTATAGGTAGTATGCATGTGTAGTTGTTTCTTGTCTTGTATGCAGGTTAGCGTTGGAAAGGAGAACTGCGAACAAGTAATCAAGTATGACAAGGGATTGACATCGAACGCCTGGAACGAGGTAGGTTGATCTAGACATTGCATTTACTGAAAAGAAATGGGATTTAAGTCTAGGGATGAAGGTAGAAAGTGAATTTTCTCTAGGTCATATCTGCATGCAAAGTCTAACCCTATTTGTTAGTCAGTAAGGAGATTTCCCTCACAACAACAGCCATCTGCAAATTCTTCCTTCCAACACAGGCTTGTTAACTAGGTATTTTAATGTTGAATGATCATTAAAGAATTTGAAATGAGATCCTAACAGATAGTGTCTAAATTTATTTAAAGCATAGATCATCGCTAGGCCTTCCCGTTCGGTCGTTTTATAGTTGTGTTATGCTTACGACAGCTTCCGACTCACAAAGTATATAGGGTGATCCATAGCTCCATCTCCTAGCTATGTTAAGATAGCTCCTAAGGCAATTCCTGAAGCATCCACATGGACGTGAAATTCTTTCTCCCAATTTGGGAATATCAGAATCGGTGTTGTGATGAGTTTTTCCTTAAGTGTTTTGAATGCTTTGTCACTCTCGGGAGTCCATCGGAACTTTTCATCCTTTTTCAGGAGGTTTTCTAGAGGTGCAGTAATGTTGGCATATCTTTGGATGAACTGGCGATAATACCCTATGTCTCCAAGTGTGGAGCGCAGTTGTTTAGAACTCGTAGGTGGCGGCATATTCACAATGACTGCTACTTTAGTTGGTTCTACCAATACTCCTTCTTGGCAGACTATGTGGCCCAACAAATTTTCGTGTGGCACACATGATATACACTTCCTGAGGTTTAGTGATATTTGTAACTCTCTCCATCTGTCGAACATTAGCCTCAGTAGTGCTACATGTTCCTTGAGCAGACTATATATTGTCCAATCATCCATATAGAACTCTATGAACTTGTGGATAAACTCTCTAAAGGATTCTATCACAATCCTGGAGAAAACTGCAGAGGTGTTCTTTAAACCAAATGGAATTACATTATATGCAAACGATCCCCATTCGGTGATCAAGGTGGTTTTTCTCTTGTCCTCTTAAGCAATCCTAACTTGATGGTATCCTGAGAATCTATCTGTAAATGAGTATACTTCCTTCCCTGTGACCTGTTCTAGGACCTCATCAATAAAGGGTGTTGGGAAAGGGTCGTGCACATAGGCAGAGTTGAGGCTCCTGTAGTCTACACATACTCTAATGTATTCGGTGTCTTTCTTTCTTTGAATGACTATTGGGCTGACCCATTCTACTTCTTATACTGGAAAAATAAGACCTGCTTCCAACATCTTATCAATCTCATTTTTAACTTTTTCTTTTACTTTTGGGTTAAGACAGTATGGCCTATGTCTGACAGGCTTGGATCCTTGTTTTAGCTCAATCTTCATTTCTCCCAAAACTCCTTTGAATCCCTTTAATTATGAAAAATTCTTAGGGAACAAATCTTCATATTCTCGCAATAAGGTATGTATTTCCTGACTGGTTTGCTCATCCCAATAATCATCGACCAGATCTATATTGGGTTTCTCTTCGGTCCCTATGTTGAGTCTTTGCAATTTTAACGGGTGATTGTAGGAACTATTGGTCTGACTAGGTATGGTGTTTTGGATTTCCATGTTTCCCTCAGTCTCTTTGATGGCTAGGTTTCTCAATTCTTTTAATTCATCTAGGCTTTATGAAGCTTTGCTAATCTGATAGCATTTATAGGATTTGTGGTCACAGGTAAGTGGAGTTTGATCTAAAGTTCTTGGGTATGCTTGGGACATACTAGAAATTTTGATCTCTTGTCATGATTGGTTGTAAAAAGAAGTTCTTTAATATTTTGCAGGACTGGTTCAAGCTCAGGGTACTTACTTGTGAACGAGACGTATTTGCAAAATTGAGCTTCCAGTGTTCGTCAATCACTGGTCTGTCTTTTGGTTTCCTCATGTATAAACCAAGTTTTCGAAATTTGGCCTAGGGCATGGGGGAATACCTGAACCCAAAAGAGAGAGGGTATCTCCGCAACCTGCCATTGTGTCACACATTGTTCGATGTGTGTTCTAGGGTCTGATTCTTCGATGAACATTTTCTCGGCATGGGGGTCTATCTGTATCTCTGATTCCAGTTGTTCCTTATTCCAGAACCTGTATTTGAGAGCTTGCTTCACCTTGTCCCAAGTTTTAAGTGCAGTTTTTTGCATAGCCCACCATATGGCAGGGTTTTTTTGGAAAGCGATATCTAGTACCGATATCCATTGATCCTCTCTCACTTTCTCTTCCATGCTCTGCAAAAATTCTCCTAGGTCTGAGGTGCCATCATATACTAGGTGTTCTCTGACTTCAATCCCAATCCATCTGGTCATTCTGATAGTTGCACACCTTCTTGAGAATATTTCATGTGAACCTTGTTGCCAACTATCAAAAGCCAGTTTTGAGTCTTCGTCTATTCATTGTATACTTCTCCATCTTACTGATCCATCCATAATAGGATTTATATAATCGTTTCTTTTCCCGGCTGTTATGGTGTACAATTGGTCTAGGTCTTCTCCGTCCATATTATTGTTTGTTGGTTCTGTGTACCTAGGTCCTACATATGGATCTAAAGGTTGAACTACCTTGATTCCCACAGCTTCAAAAGTCATGGTGTCTTTCTTTAAGTCAATTACTGTGTAATTGTCGTAGGCCCAATTGATGCCAAGCAATGCAGGGTAGGGGTCCTTGTCTCCCATGATCTCAATGACTTCAAAGTCAGCCACTATTTTTTCTCTTGCTACATCGATTTCCACGTTCTCCAGTCTTCCTATGGGAAAGATACAGTATTGGTTTTCCATTATTAGCTGAATTGGGGAATATGTTAGTCTTGGTTTTCCTAGGGCTTCCCAGATTTTCTTGGGCAAAATGTTCACATATGACCCTAGGTCTAGCATGACATCCTTAATTTCGAAGTCATCTAACTGGGCTACCAGTCGAAATTCTTTTCCAGATCTTACTTTTATTCATTGCACTCTCTAAGTACTCTTCTTAGGAAGGTTAACCCTAATCCTTGCTTCAGAGGTTTCTTCATTTCCTAAGACTAGGTACAGCACATTGCACAACTTCTTTGTCAGTTGGTCATTCCACAGAATGTCAGAGAATAATTGAAACTATATGTCAACTACATTTTGATGCTTCCTAGGTTGTCTTGGTATGCCTATAGGGTTTCTGGGTGAAGGGGATGAAGCAGGTACTTGTGCTACCTTAGGATATACAACCGAATGAGGGGGGTTATCTTACGTTTCACAACTAGGAATACTCTGGAAGAATTCTATGGCATATTTAAAGAACAGTTTTTGTTTTAAGGGGTCGTACCTGTCTCCCTTAGGTACTTCCTTTTGAATCTGGGGTAGAGCATCAACATCATCTCCTGTCCTCGTGCCTCCTTGAGTGACGATGTTAAGATTTGGAAACTGTCCTTTAGAAATCCTTTTAATCTCTGAACTAATAAGGTTAGTTCCTCTTTGCCTTACCCTATATTCCCATTTTGCAATTAGCTCCGGGCAGTCTTCGGTTGCATGTCCATTGGTTCTGCAGTGAGAACACCATGACCGCCTTGCATGAGGACAGTCTCTAGCCAAGTGAACCTTCTCATCACAGTTATAACATCTACCCAGTCCTCTTCCACCAGATTTTCCTCCTCTGAACTCTCCACCAGCTCCACCTCCTCGACCTCATCCTGGTCCCTGAGGGTTTTCATTTACCCTGAATGTTGTACAGTCTAGCCTGTCCGCCAGTGCATCCAATTCCCTACATTGGTTGGTAGTATGTGTAGTAGATGCGCAAAACTCACAATGGACTATGTTTGGTACCGTCGAATATTTTTGTATGATGGGGCACTGTTTTGGTCCATGCCCATGGTTTCGACAGATCTCACAATACTCCATTGTCAGTGTTGCTTGACCTCTTGGGAATGCGTGATATGGGGCGGGATGGTGAAATAGTGGGTTCATCGATATTTGCGCAACTCCTCCTATAGGTCCTAGTGGGGTTGCAAGCAGATTTTGAGGAGGTCCCATCCCTCTCCCTCGTTGGCATTCATTCGCCAAATTACCTTTCGTATAGCATCCAGTACACCAAACCTGTGGTCGTCCTGGTCTGGGTATCGTCAGTTCTTGAATATTTTATGTAAGGGCTAATATTTATCCTTGTAGTTGCGCTAGATTCACGTCTACTGGGGGTCGGGTTACTCTCAAGCTTATAGGGTATCCCGCCATGGCTTCAATCTTCATCGATTGTTCCAAGGCGTCTGTCAATATGGCTATTCATTAATGTGTTAGTGGGATCCGGGTGAGAGGTAGTAGCTCGTGAATGTACAATTCCCTTTGATTTTCTTCATGGATTGGGTGTGCCAACCTCCCTATGGCATCTTTGAACTTTTGGTTGTATTCCCAGGTTGATTCACCTTCTCTTTGTTGGATTTCGCGCAACTCAAATAGAGCCTGTTGTTCTGACTGGGGTAGTTTGAACTTTGTTATAAACCTCGTCCGCACCTAGAAAAGGGTGAACGCTTGACCTTGCATCCCTGGCACTCCTGGTTCAATGATATTCATGTACCATTTGAGAGCATGACCTCTCAGGGTAGTCTAGAATTCGACCAACTTGTTCGCATCTGGTGTCCTTCTGGATCTCCATATGGCTTCTCATAAGAACCAGTGTTGTTCAACATCTTCATCTCCCTTACCCAAAAAGTCTGGGTAACGGGCAATCGACCCTCCTGCATGGTTGGTCATTGTTGATCATGTTGTTCATATCAATTTGAACCCTAACGATCCTTCTTGCGATCTACCAAGGGATCCCA
This sequence comes from Picea sitchensis, assembly GCA_010110895.2. Lineage (NCBI taxonomy): Eukaryota > Viridiplantae > Streptophyta > Pinopsida > Pinales > Pinaceae > Picea > Picea sitchensis. Next base: position 89,211 of record SNQJ01S0019258.1, on the reverse strand, counting down.
ATATCTTCCCTGTACTCTCACTTCCTGGTTGTGACTGGTTAACTAATTTTATTGGAACAGAACTTGTATGAGAATGTAGTATAGAACTTACTGCTTGTATTGAGGGCACTTGGGGTACGGGTGATTCAGGACTGGCACCACTGGCTTTGGGGCAGATCTCTTTGATCTGGGGGGTCTCGTTAGCTTCCACTAGGATGATCTCTTCAGTCGGATTCCCGATATCTCATGTTATCGAGGTTGAATCTTCTCTTTCTCCTTCAAGATTCATGTCGGTTTCCTCCTCTCTTACCTCCGTGCTTCCTCCTTCTCATCCCACCTCCTGGGGACTTCTTTCTCTCCTTTCTTCTCCCTCGTTTAAACTTTGATTGGCCATTCATTCCTGTTTTCTCATCCTCTGCAGTTCTTCCATCTGTCTTTCTTATATTTCTCCCAATCCTCCTTCTTTCCTCAACTTTTCAGACTGTCTTGCGACTTTCTTGATTTTTCCACATCACCACTTCTCAACTATGGTGGCTCTCTTCAAGGATCACTCATCTCTTGAATCCATTTCTTGYTGTTTCCCCCCCATTTGTAAAAGAATCCTTCCCCTCTCTTTATTGCGTGACTCTCACCATGTCTTTCCCTACCCCAAGCGAGGGTGTTTACGCTGCCATCTCGGTTAGGGACATAATCAACATCCCTTCCTCCACCAAGAAAGMTTTAATCCATGGGGGGATCTCTCTTACAAGTCTTTCCCTTGCGCCTTTCTTGAAAACTTCMTCGGCTCAYGAGAAAGACTGGTGGTTCTYGGATGAAAATTCGATTATGTATCCTTCTATCGTGGTAGTAACCTAGAAATCTACGGCCCTCGTGACTGGACAATCTAGCCTCTGGAGTGTTGCTAACTTGTCGGTATCCCATGCGCAGATCTTCTTGACTCATCCGTGGAATTCTGGAGCTTCTTGGAGTCTCTTGATCCAGTGACAAAATCCTTCCGGGAATTTAACCCATAATATTTCATACTGGTCGCTTGATCTTTCTGAGTAAAAGATCGCTTCCCGAGTAACTCCCATCGATTTTCTTCTTAGTTCCGCTTCTTTCCATATGAAGGAGTTACATTTTATTTCCCACCATTGATCGATGCCAGATCTATGGATCGGCGGTATAATCCTTCCTACAAGTTCCCTTTTAATACGGGTCCTGGAAATGGAACCATTTTGTTGGCGCAAGTTTGTTCAGACCAGGGTCCATCTCAGGTTACCAACAAAAGGCACCATGTAGTCTAGATCACTGGCATTTCCATCCCCTATGAAGAGAAGAAGTCTCACTCGAAGCGTTGTTGAGACAGACAAATAGGGAAGGGCGGGGAGAAGTCTACAGAAGATCCATAGAGTACTCAGAACTCACTTCAGTTCTTGCGCAATCAACATTATCAGATCAGAAAGATCTAAATGTAAGAACAAAACCTACTGGTATTCTGAGCACTAGTTAACCATAAGAGTAGCAATTATAACTCATAAGTTATATCGAAAGACTGAAAGGCATAAGCAACCATGTAAAGACACATCAGATTTGAAAATTTAATTGTTCTTCATATCATCATCAAAGATCTTTCTTACATTACAAACTCAGCATTACATAGAAAGTACACTACAGACTCTTGGCTCCAAACCTCAACCACAGAATCCTGATTTCCCAGCCAGTAGGTCGCATTCATTACAGACTCTACTCTTCTTTATTTACAACAAAACCTTGGACAATTCCCATGGACTTGGCTCTGATTGACACAACTCAACTTAACAACATCAGCTAATGACCAAAAATGAATGAGCGAACTAATCAACTCGCCAACCAATCAACCCTTTTTCAATTATATTATGTCTTATGTATAGTTGGGTTATGTCTTCTTGTTCGGCTTGCACCTCTTCTTGTTCTATTGCAACTGTATGTTGTTTAGTTGGTGTTGCGCTGGCTTCCGCAATTGTTTTCTATTGTTCTTCCTTCCGACCTCTGATGGAGGTTGCGCGAACAACACTTGCACAATTCTTTCTCAAAAACGAAGGGCCCAACATGTGTTTCATATTCTGGGGTTAGGGTTTTATCATTAATGTTTTATGTTAAAAAGGCATTTTGAGCCTCATTGTAAACATCTTCTTGTGAATGTGTGTATTCATCACATCTCTTCTCAGAGATAAGCTACCACCATTCTATAAAGTTCATTTCAATCTACATTTTTTAACAGTCTTGTACATTTTGTTCATTAAAAGAAATTGTGTATTAATGTGTCTCTGTGTTTATTGCAATATCTTTGTGTGTTTTCTTGTTATATCTTTGCCTTCATTTTGTTCTCAGCAAAATACGGGTCAGATTTTTGGAATACACTTTGGGAGAATATAGACATGATGTTGAATAGATATACAACATTCAATCCAAAGATAGATGGGAAAATACAAGTAGTCAATTGGAATTTGGTACAACATTTGAGGGGTTACAATCAGAAGCATCAAAACACATAGGATGAAAATACGRTCTACATTCAACACTCRTACAACATAGCAGTCCATAATTCTACTGGTAAGTCCCTTTTTGAAACTTGCTTTGGGTATTTTCCACCTTCACYTGTGGATGTTGTCTATGGACGGTAAGGAGGAGTGAAGGAATACATCACAAGAGAAGCATTGAAAGTAGAGAAATTTGTTGACAATATTAGGCAAATCCATTTGCAAGTACATGAGACATTGAACAAATCACRGGAAAGATATAAGGCAATACATGATCAGCACATAACTAAGAAATCATTCAAAGTGGGAGACAAAGTTTGGTTACATATTAACCAGGAAATACTATAGGTTCCTAGTAATAAGATCAAGGCTCTGTAGTATGTCACTTTTGAGGTATTGGGTAAGATGGGTGATAATGCCTACAAACTCATTCTACCCCCATATATGTTCATTTACTCGGTAGTGAATGTGAAAAATCCAAAACTCTATGAGCCTTCCATTTTAAATCAAGAAAATGAGGAGAAATTCCTACCTAACATAGAAGACTCATCACCAAAATCTCAGGAAAAGTTGGCAGAATATATAGTTTTGTAGAATAATTCCAAAACTACCAGACATGGGCAACATGGCCTTTCATAGATTGGGTTGAGAGAACAAATTCTAGGAAAGGAAAAATGGTACTCCAAGAAGAAGGTAGAGGAAAATTTTCCTCACCTCGTTTAGTGAAATATTTTGGGGACAAAAAGCCTCCCAAAATGGGGAGGTATGATCCATATTGGATCATTATATAATTTTTCATCTATCTTTGTACTTATAGGTGGAAATTTTAGAGGAATTGGCTTGCAGGGCCCATTTTAGTGACAGGCCCCAGTTTGGAGATTTGGGGTCTAGAACCTTCCAAATCCATTTTGACACATCCAATGGAATTTTGGGGGTCAAAACTTTGCAATCTATTGAGATAAAAACAACACCCCCCCACCCATGCTTATAAACTTCAACATCTGATAAAAATCATGTTGCCCATCCTTATGCTTTGTTTGTGCTTACATACTTTCATGGGATTGGTGTGCATCATCTTCATACACTTTGAAATTTGTATTTTCTTGAGTGAGCCTACACTACGTATTTCACTTTGAAACTTATTAATATTTTTCATAGGCATGCCCTAACTTTTTCCTTGGATTTTAAGCAAGTTTTATTTCACTTAGATATCTTCTGAAAAAAGATTGTGCAAAAAATCTTTATCACACAAAAAATAAAATGTGCAATACAATACGTATTACACAAAAATAATTTTCATGTGACATTATGTGTTTTGCACAAAAATTATTTTAATGCGACACTTCATGCTCATAAGAATTTTGTCAACTTTTCTCATCACATCGCGCAAACTTTTTTCACGTTGTGATATATTGCAAGGAAAATCAATCCATGTGATACATCACATCATGCAAACGTTTTTCACTTTGTGATATATTGCAAGGAAAAAAAATTACATGCATTACATTTAATCCCTCAAATTTTTTTTCCTCCAAGGTTTCACTCTCGAAAAATTTTCTTCATGCAAAAATGCATGTCACAGGAAAAAATTTCTCACAAGAAAAAAAAATTAATGTGAAATGACACGTCATGGGAAATTTTATTTCTCGCAACAAAGGGATAACTCTTCAAAAAAATCCCCATCTCCTTTTTCGCGTCGCTTGAAATATTCCTTCCTTGTGAAATATTGCAAGAAGATATTTTTGGTAAGACATACCCTTTATCACAAGAAGATTTTTTTGTGTGACATACCCTTTATCACATTTAAAAAATATTATTGTGCAACATTTATTTTTCTCCACTCTGCAAAAATAACCACTAATGTTTATACAAAAACAGAGTGAGGGAGGAGTAATGGGTCCCAGAGAGACAAAAACAAATAGTAGATATGGAATGCCACCTATCAAAAGAAATTAGAGAAACTAATCAACTCCCAAAGATAACTAAAATTGCCACTGGATTATTTGTCGTAACTAAACAAGCCACTTGGCCGATCCTCATTGCTAACCATTGCTTCAGAAAATCAATAAATTCAACATGATTACTTTTTTGGAACTGAAAAAAATTCACTTGTCCATGAAAGAGGGGGGGATCTATTTTGTAAACACCTATAAATACTAGAATCTCTAAGGAGAGAAGGGTGTGGGATTCTTGTAAAAATTTTGGAGAAATATTTCTATGATTGTTAATGAGAAGAAGCCCTCAGGGCCATTTTGGAAGAAAAGTAACCAATGTTGTACAATTTTATTGCATGTGAATTGTTCTCATGCAATCTGTGTCTTCATCTCTACTACTATAAGGTTGTTTTATTCACTTATGGACTATTCTGCTATGAATTATAGCCTTTCATCTTAATTTTTTTTTGATATTATTGTTCTAAGTTGGTAAATGAACAATGTTGAATGAGTTTATTGTTTCATAATAATATGTGCATTTATTTCATTTATGTATCACTAGTCTCTACTTTTATTTAACAACTAACTATTATAGGGTGCAGGAAGGAAATGATGATTTACTGTATGTTTACTTTAATTATATTTCCCCCAACTAGGATAAATTACAATAGTTTATTTTATGTAATTATATTAGCATAGATCAGTTTTAGATTTTGTCCATCATTTTGCATCTCAATTCCTAAAAATATGAATCATTAACAGCTACTAAGCCAAATTTTGGATGGGTATCCTATCCCAAATGGTGTGAGGTATAATTAGGACTTCATCCCATGGGGTACCCCTTGAGATTTTTCTACACATTGAGACCTTTCCAACAGTGCAAAAATCACCTCAATTAGAGCTTGTATGTGAAAGTTATGCTTCATGTAAGTTGACATACCTTGTTGACCACCATGGTACAAGTGGATGCCATGCCAGCTCCCATTTCTCACACATGTGGGGATATCCATGTGTACTTTCAAGAATATTCTAGAAGGTCCAAAACCTTATCACTAATTGAGGGATTAGGATTTGAAAACCCTAACCCTAGACACCTATCGATCTATGTTAAATATTGGACCACTAGAAAGAGACGGAGTTTCATTCTTTTTCATTGTACTGGTTCCATAGTTCAGCATGGAATATAGGAGTGGCTTTGAGATCATAACAAAAGAGGAATAAGATTATATACCAGTCATTCGTGCCATAGTTTCAAAGGAAACTCCATAGTGAGTGCCTCTTTCTTTGTATTTGTATTTCATAATAAAAGAAAAGAGAGCAGAGCATAGGCCTCACCTTCTAGATCAATTTCATCTTGTGTTTGGTCTCCTGCGATATAGTTTGTGTTCATTTTTGTGGATGATGTGTTCTTTTTCTTGTTATTTATTTTTTGTATTCAATTCATAATTTTCACAATAAGCTATTGATAATAAACCTAATATCTAAGCAAATAAACCTCTATTCATAAAAGATGTCAATATAATACAAGAATTGTTGTGACGAATTGTTCCAGTGGAATAGCCACGGTAGTTTACAAATCATTTGTCAATAAACATATTTTGGGCATGCTTGCACTTATCTTTCTCTATGTATTTTATTTTCTTCACAAATTTTCTTTATTCAGCTTGCAAGCATTTTTATTTTTTTATTTTTTTTACTTAGTTGTTTTACATATGCATGATATATTCACTAATTATAATCAATTGTGTTGTACTTGTAGTTTGGTAATATTAATGTTTAATTTCAATCTTAACCATTTCAAATTAATGCAGTTTACTTCTACTCTTAGTGTGTATTCTACATTATACATTGCATTTATAATGTAATTTCTACATTTTTAGCATTGTCTTAACTCGGATTGTTAATGTTGTAGTTGTGGTTTTAACTAATTGACAACTTAGATAACCTTTACTTATTGTTATCAATTGTTTTTTTCATTAGAGTTTATTTAAGCATTTAAGGAAAATTAATCACTAACATAAGGCACACTCAAAAAATTCACATGCACATAACTGGAGGATTGGTACCCTTAAGGGGAAAGATCCACTAATTGATTTAACTAATAAATCTAATCTCATAATTGACTAGTTGCATAGTTTAAGGATTTAAGACTATTTTAATTAAGCATTTAAGGAAAATTAATCACTAACATAAGGCACACTCAAAAAATTATCATTCACATAACTCGAGGATTAGTACCCTTATGTAACGTCCCCCAACCCAGCTAAGGAACATTACAGTGTGGAAAAACTCATAAATTAAAATTAATTCTATCTAACTAGTTTCTTGTATATTCCAGCTATGAATGTCAACCAGATTTAGCTATTGTTTGTTACCATTAATTAAATTCATTTACAACATTCTAAAATAGACATGAAAAGCATATAATAAATTCCATTACAGCAGCATATAAATAGGTTCCCATACTCAGAGTAATACACGGCAATTAAACGCATAATATAACACAACAACAAGATAAAAACATGTATCTTTTAATTCAGTTTTGCAACTAGTTGCTTGGGACAGACATTCCACCCAACCATAGACCTATTTTTTCAAATATCAATAGCAAGTCACCCCCAAGCTGAGGCTAGTAATCCACAAACGAGGGTGGTCTCTCACTATCCACTCATAGCTCACAAACTCACAAACCACTAGTATTATCCTACATATATCCCGATTTTTTACAACCTCTCTTCCTCTTGACCTTCCCAACACAAGGAATGTACTTTTTCACTGATATTATTTCCTCAGACATCCAATTCATTTATTAGGGTCTCTCTAGCACATGTAACTAGGAATCTCTCAGCTAGGAAACTCAAGGGAACTCACTGTTAGGAAAACTACCAGCAAAAACAATAGGAAACATTTGTTGGTGTAGTTTAACTCACACAGGAGTTCACTCTTCAGTCCTAATAACATGGCTCTTCAGTCTTTAGCTCTAGTACGCTCCAGAAACACTCCAACATGCTCTAGAATTTTCCCTCCATGGATTTTTCAGCTCCAAGCTCTCTTTCTTTCTCTCCACTTGTTGTTCATGCACAAAAACTCAATGTGTAAAATTGTTCTCCCAACCCATACAAATTTCCTCCCTTTGGCTTGCCTTTCTTGACCCACACACTTCCCCAAGATGATTGTACTCAGCCTCCATGTTCCCAATAACTATGGGATGTGACTTCTCAGACCCACCCTCTTACATGTATCCAATGATTGGCTTTGAAAACACTCAATCAGAAATTAAAAGGTTCATATACCAATATCAAATTTATGAAAATGGGTTGAATTAATAAACATGGGTAATTCCCCCTTGGACCCCTCTAATGCATTCTCTTATATGTCCCCTTATCTTGTGGATTAATTCATCCCCCATCTATGTCCATGTCCCTTTAGCAGTTGGCATCACATTTTATTATTAACATTCATAAATAAAATTTTCATATTAAAATGTTTGGCCATAGCCACATATTATATATGCATTAAGAATTAATTAAATTGGGGATTATAGTGGAGATTTTACATTCTCCCTCCCCTATAATTTTTCATTGTCCTCAATGTAAACTATTTTGATATACATATATGAAAATTTACATTGCAATACTTAGAAAATAATTTTTTGTACTTTCACAACTCCAACAGTTGTTCCAACCATAACCTCTTGTTCCTCTCAACTCACCGACCCATGGAATGTACCATTTTCTTATTAGGGATCATTTAAGGAATGAGTCATTATTTTATCAGGGTCCCCTCCACATTTATCTAGGACTCTAAGATGTGGTTCTGGAACTCTAGCTGCTCAAAATGCAAACTTGCATTTTGTTTTCATCAAAATTGTCAAAATATTGTGGGTATTCTTCCCACGTGTTTTCTTGATACTCCCATGTAGAATATTTAGGACCATAGCAGGTCCATTGAACCTTTACCATCCCTATGGATTTATTCCTGAGCACTTTTCCTTTCCAGTCCAAGATGCGTACTGGTTCCACCTAAAAATCCCCTTCGTGCTCCACCTGGATCACATTCCAATCAATTATGTGGTTAGGGTCAGGCACATATTTATTTAATAATGACACATGAAATACATTATGTACTCTCATGGATGCATGCAATGCTATCATGTATGCAATTGGCTCTATATTTTTTAATATTTCAAAAGGTCCACGATATCTTGTTGCCAACTTTGGGAAACTCCCTAATCTTAGAGAACTTCTCTTTGCCTTCACTTTTAAGAACACATGTTCGCTCACTTTTAAATCTGTAAGCACTATATTCTTGTCTACGTAATTGTTTTACCTATCTTGGGAAGATTTTAAATTCTACTTGATCTTTTCCATTTTCACTTCCATTTCCTTTAACAAATTTGACCCAACAATTTCTTTGTCTATTGGATTATCCCAACTCAGTGGTGTGTTACACTTTCTACCATACAATGCTTCAAATAGAATCATTTTTAATGAGGCCTAATACCCATTGTTGTAGGAAAATTTAACTAAATGAATATAATATTCTCACTTTGATGGTTGATCCATCACATACATTCTGAGCATGTCCTCAATTATTCTATTAGTCCTCTTTAGTTTCCCATCTGACTCTAGGTGATACGTTGTACTAAGATTTAGATTTGTCCCAAAGCCTTTGAGCAAACCATTCCAAAAATTTGAAGTAAACTTTGGATCTCTGTCTGAAACTATTCCCTTAGGCACTCCATGTAGCCTAGCAACTTCTTTCATATAAATTTCTGCAATATTTTTTCCCTTGTGTCTTGTTTTCACTAGAATGAAATGTGGTTCCTTAGTCAATTTATCCACCACCACCATGATGGAATCATGTTTCTTCATTGTTCTGGGTAGCTTTGTAATAAAATCCATTGTAACAACTTCCCACTTCCATTCTAGAATGGGAAATGGCTATAATACCCATTGGATGCATATTCTTCGTATTTACCTTCTAGCATTCTAGACATCTAGCTATGTAATTAGCCACTTCTTTCTTCATTCCTGACCAAAAGTATTGGTTTCTTAGACCTACAATTGTCTTATGATATCCTGTATGTCCATCATATAGCACATTTTTCATTTCCTTGAGCACTTCATTTTTCATTTATTTGGGATTTGGTACATATACTTTACCTTTGTACATGAGAATTTCATCTTCTTTCATCTCATAATAATTAAATTTCTATGGAAAATTTCCTTGTTGAATTTCTTATTTTATGCTCAAATACAATTGATCTGAATTTGTTGTTGCAATAAATTTATCTTTAAGATCATCCCTATACATGCTAATGGATGAAACATGCACTTCATAAGCTCTCCTATTAAGTGAATTATCCATTTGATTTTCCTTTCCCTTTATATGCTTAATTTCAAAGTCATATTCACTCAAAAATTTGAGCAATCTAATTTGTCTAGCATTTAATATTGGTTGTCCAAATAAATGCTTCAAACCACAGTGATCTTTCCTTAGCTCAAATTTCCTCCCCATGAGGTAATGTATCCACATTTTCAATTCATGTGCAATTATTGCTAACTTTAGATCATGGATAGCATAATTATTCTCATGCTCTTTTAATTTTTTGGACTCATAGCATAGCACATGATCCATTTGATTGAGAACTCCACTGAGTCGTTCCTTACATGAATCATTTCACACAATAAAATATTCATCTGGATCTGCATTCTTCAATATTGGTGCACTTTTCAATATGTCTTTTAGTTGTTGAATTTTTTCTTCACACTTGGGAGTCCATTCAAATTTCACTCCCTTTTTTTGCAAAGAAGTGATTGGACTTGCAACCTTTGAGAATCCTTTTATGAACCTTCAGGAATAACCGGTAAGACCCATGAATGATCTAACCTCTATCACATTCTTTGGCATTGGCCATCCTCTAATGGCCTCTATCTTTTCACGATCAACTTCTATCCCTTCTGCTGAAATTATATACCCCAAGTAGTGAATCTTATTTTGATAAAAATATGCACTTGCTTAGCTTATCATACAATTTATGCTCTCTTAATGTTAAGAACCAAATATCAATATAGCATAGAAAAACCTCAAAATAAGTACTTGACACCTTGAAAAAGAGAAAATTTCATATAACAAGCCTCTTCGAGGGGGAAACCTCCTTATACACCACATAAATGTTAAAGTACAAGATGATTCCAAATGAAAATGGCTCCTTGGTAGATATAGGAGACTAGGAGGTACAATTACAACTAATGGACCCAAGCCAAAATAAATAAAATAACATTACTAATGTAATATTCCAAAACTAAGGGGTAATGTGCCACTATTTAGGGCTTAACATGTCCCTCCCCTTCAAACAAGTGTTGTTCACAACGCTTGAGTAATTATGGATGATTCTATATAAAATACTCATCTTCCTAAGTGGAATCTTCAGCAGAAAGTTTCCTCCACTTAATGAGATACTCTGAAATGGATATATTCCTCAGCTGGAAAATTCTTGTGTCAGTGATGGCTTCAGGATCTAATATGTTGTTTTCTTCCTCGTCAAGTTCTGGCAATATATTTTGAACTGGGATCTTGTCACCTATAACCTTCTTTAAGCATGAAACATGGAAAACTGGGTGTACTCGTGAGGATGAAGGCAACTCCAATTTGTATGCCATAGTACCAATCTTTTGAAACACCTTATAAGGACCATAGTACTTTGGTGATAATTTATTATCCTTCTTGGATTGCTTAAGGGACATATATTTGTATGGTTGTAGTCTTAAAAACACTCAATCCCCTACTTCAAAACTTCTTTCACTATGATGTTGATTTGCTTGTTGTTTCATGTGATTTTGTGCCATGGTCAGGTTGTCCTTTAAGATTTGGAGAACTTGTTGTTGATGCTCGATGTGATCTTCCACTGCTTGAACCTTATATTTTTCTTTTAGAGAAGAAGTTATGGAAGGAGGGTGGTATCCAAAGAGTGCCATAAATGGTGTCATTTTTGTTGCAGTATGAAAGGAAGTGTTATACCACCATTCTGCCAAGGGTAACCATTTGAACCTTTGTGCTTGTTTATTAGAGACAAAGAAACGAAGGTAGCCTTCCAGACATTTGTTCACTATCTTGGTTTGTCCATTAGATTGAGGATAATATGATGAGCTATGAGCCAATTGAGTACCCAAACAAGAAAATAATTATTTCCAAAAATGTCCAGTGAAGATAGGATCATTGTCACTTACAATAATATTTGGGATTCCATGTAGTTTTTGAACTGTCTCTATGAATTTGGTGGCAACTGTACTGGTTTTGAAGGGATGAGATAGTGCACAAAAGTGTGTGTACTTGGTCATTCTATCAACAATCGCCATGATGACACTCTTTCCTTCAGACTTCGGTGACCCTGTGATGAAATTCATGGAAACCTCCTCCCAACACTGACTTGGGATGGTTAATGGTTGTAAAAGACCTGGGGTCTTAATTGTTTCCACCTTATTTTGTTGGAAAACCAAACATTCTGCTATAAACCTTTGAACATCAATTTTAAGGCCATCCCAAAAAAATTACTTCTTGACCCTATGGTAGGTTTTCAAAAATCCTGAGTGCCCTCCTACCGGAGAGGTGTTCATAAATTCCAATAGTACCTTTTGTTTGAGTTGGGAGTTCTTACAAAATTATAAGCAATATTTGTACCATAGTGAATTATTTTTCCATGTAAATGTATCTGATGCACTGGAATCCTACTGCAACCTTTGAATGAGAGTCCACACATTTTTGTCATTCTTCCATTCATCCCTCGCCTCTATTATCCAATCGGTTTGGATGATCAAGATAGCATAGAGAAAGGCCTCAACATATTCATCATTTCTTGAGAGTGCATCTGCCACAACATTTTTCTTCCCTTTTTTATAGATGATTTCAAAATCATAACCCAATATCTTGGTCACCCATTTTTGTTGTTCTTCTGAAGATAGTCTTTGTTCC
>SNQJ01S0019258.1:37442-75862 GCA_010110895.2 Picea sitchensis | reverse complement strand
TCAACCATACTCTCAATTTCACTCTTTTTGGCATAAGGGTATCTGTATGGCCTGATGTTAGGAGGAACACTCCTAGGAATTAGGTAAATATCATGATCATGATTTTGAGTGGGTGGAAGACCTTTGGGAATATCTTCAAATAACTTGGAATGCTTATCAATGATCCCCTGGATATCTGGAGGAATAGATGGATTAGATGTTTGAACATCTAGTGAGCATAGTTGTGCAATAACACCTTGATGCCCCTTTTTCAATAATTTTTTCATGCCATTAGAGCTTATCACCTTATTGGGTTTCCCTGTGATACCTCTTAACTCAATTTATTTTACTTCCAATGAAATGTTCTTGAAAATTAAAATCCATTGTTCCTAATGATTGTAACCATTGGATTCCTAGTACAAAATCATCACCACCCATGGGTATAGAAATCATTGGACTATTCATTACATATTCCCCCATAGTAAGATTGATCTTATTGCATTTTCCTGAGAAATTGATAGTTCCTCCATATGCAATCATTACTTGAAACTCTGGAGCTGGATATACAAAGCAATTGAGAGCTTTGGCTAATTTATAATGAATGAAATTATGAGTACTACCAAAATCAATTTGGACTATTATTTTTTTATTTTTGATATATCCTTTGATATTGAGGGTTTGAGGAGTGCTAATTCCAACCAATGCATTACACGATATCGTGGGAGTCAACTCTTCAGATGAAATTGCTTCTACGTTTTCATCTTGAGATGGTTCTTGTTCTTATTCTTCTTCTTCTTTCTCTTCACAATCTATGTAGAATAATTTCTTCTCACCACACTTATGTCCCTTACTGTACTTGTTGTCACAATTAAAGCATAAACCTTTTTCTTTTATTCCCTCCAATTGTTGAGGTGTCAACCTTGTATGTTGAGGTGTTTTAGAAGAAGGAGAATTATTCTCTCTATATATGTTAGTATTGGTCCTTCTAGTAGCCATAGCCATATTTTTACTTTCAACATTTCTTGTCACCCTAAATGCATTCTCTAATGATTTGGGTTCCCAAAGGCAAACCTCGTGTTGAATGTTATCCTTTAAAGTTCCTATGAATACATCAATCAAGTGCTCATCTAGAATATATGTTACCTTTATATTCAATATTTGGAAGTTCTCAATGTGCTCTGTAATTGAACCTTTTTGCTTGAGATTTATCAATTGGCTAAATAAGGTATTGCTCTTTGTATCCTCATAGTGTGTTATCATTTCTTTCATGAAAATTGTCCAAGTGACGAGTGATTTGAGAGAACAAAGCCATCGATAACATACAAATTGATTGGGTTCTAAATATAAAGAAGCAATTCATACCTTTTGTGTATATGGCACATTATGTAGATCAAAGAATTGCTCCATCTAAAGTATCCATGTGATTGGGTCCTTGCCATCAAACTTCCTCATATCAATCTTAGGAATGTGGTCAGTCTTCAACCCAAAGTTGGAGTTTCTCCATTCTTGATTCATCCTCATTGTGTCCTCTTCATGAATTTCATGGGATACATTTTCACTTTCAGGTGTCCTCTCTATTATGAAATTTTTCAATCCTTCCATGATCTCCCTTTTTAAACCATCCATCTTAGTATCCATTATTTCCTCCAATTTAGCTTTAGTTGAATCCATCATCCCTTGTAGTTCATGTTTTGTCATTGTCTTCTTTTCTAATTCATTTATGTCCCTACACATTTCTTCACCTTCATCAAGAGTTCAAGTAGGACTGCCTGGAGGCTTATTTGGAGTAGAAGTTCCCCTTTTGGGTATCATGTTGGCCAAGTATCACTTTTGAACCTTGATTTTGAGGTGGTTCTGCTAGACAATATTTCTTATGTTGTATCTCCAAAGTTTCGGACCTTTTGGGTATGAAAAATTATTTTTTGTAGTTCTCTGATATTTCTTCTTTGCAATTCCACGGGTCTGATCAAAATTGGATGTGCCAAGTGGAATTTATGGTAACTTCCCCACAAATTTCTGATTTTTGGCCTTTCCAGGAGATCTCACTTGTATAGCATGCCCCGCACAAAATAATTGACATAAAATTCTAAAAATCGTACCATAAATACTACAGACTATCCACTATCCAATGCAACCAATATCACTCAATTTGGATACTCTAGGAAGAATTTATGATTGTTTTACCCGAAACACCTGCTTGAGACTAGTCAATATGACTACTCAAATACCCTATCTTCCACAGGGTGTATCTACAAATGTAAGATGACCCAGAAGATGAAAAAATTACCATTGATACCTTACTAATTTCTCTAAATAGCCTCCAAATTTCAAGGTCTTGATCCATCTACTAAATATCCTGCAATCCGTTCCTTCTGAAACATTGTAGAAAAAAAGTTATAGTGAAAATGCCAAGGTGTCTCAGATGTAGCAGTGAAGCCCCAATACCTTGAGCTCTGATACCATATGTTAAGAACCAAATATCAATATAGCATAGAAAAACCTTAGAATAAGTACTCAATGCCTTGAAAAAGAGATAATTTTAGATAATAATCCTCTTCGAGGGGGAAACCTCCTTATACACCACATAAGTGTTCAAGTACAAGATGATTCCAAATGAAAATCTCTTCTTGGTATATATAGGAGACTAGGAGGTACAATTAAAACTAATGGACTCAAGCCGACATAAATGAAATAACATTACTAATGTAATATTCCCCAATTAAGGGGTAATTTGCCACTATTTAGGGCATAACACTTAAAACTTGCAATACCATTCTTAAATGTTTCTCGTGTTCCTCTTATGACTTAGACTAGATGAGTATATCATCTAGAAACACAATTACAAACTTGTCTAGGTTCTCCCTAAACACTCCATTCATCGGGAACATAAAAATAGTTGGGGCATTTGATAGTCCAAATGGCACTACCATGAACTTGTAATTCTCACATCTTGTTCTGAATGTTTTCTTGTTGATGTATTCTTCCTTTATCCTCACTTGATGATAACCTGATCTTAAGTCAAACTTGGAAAAGATTCTTGCACCTTTCAGCTGATCAAATAAATCACCAATCCTTGGCAAAGGATATTTGTTCTTTATGGTGACCTTATTCAATTGTCTGAAATCAATACACAACCTCATGGTTCCATATTTATTCTTCACAAAAATAATTGGGGAACCTCAAGGTGACACACTTTGACATATATACCCCTTCTTTAACAATTCTTCAAGTTTCATCTACAACTCCAATTCTAGCATGCCCATTCTGTAAGGTGTCTTGGAAGCTGGGGAAACTCCTAGCACCAAATAAATAGATAAATCAATGTCTCTCTTTGGTGGAAACCATGTAATATCCCTAAAAACATCTTAAAAATCCCTCAAGACCAAATGGTCTTCAATGCTTGCTACTTTATCTCTGGTTGACTCTTCCATGTGGACTACAAAAATTCGGCATCCCTTCCTGAAACTCTTTTTCAACTGCATAGATTAAATATCTCTAATAGCCATATCTCTTGGAATAACTTGAACCTTTATTTGTTTCCCTTCTTCATCAAGGCATCCAATTTTCTTGTTGTAATAATCTAGGACAACATGGTGTTTTTCCAACCAATCCATGCCAATTAGAAAATCATAGGAACCCAATGGTATGATGTTAACATCTACCTTTGTGTTGAGTCCATTCATGTATATCAAACAATACTTAACTAACTCATTGATTTCCCTCTTATCCCTAGTGGATAATTGAACTAACCAAGATTTCTTATGCTTTCTCCTTTGCAAGTGAATTTTTTCAACAATGTTAAAATTTATGTAACTATGGATAGCTCCATAATCAATTAACATTTCTATGGTTTGATTATCAATATTGACTTCCACTTCAATCATGGGAGCTTGATACTCTCCACAGACACGCATGGAGGAAAAGCAGCGTGTGTAAGGCAGACATGCATGGAGGAAAAGCAGTATGTGTAAGGCAGACGTGCATGAAGGAAAAGTAGCACGTGCAAGACAAAGGTGCATGCAGAAGAGAAAATCATGTAAGGCACGCATGCAAGAATACCTAACCATATTAAGGTTAGGGTTTTGGTAAGAATATGTAATGGATGGTAAGACAAAAACATGTATAAGTAGGTACCTAGGAGTTCTAGGTCAAGGTTCATTTTCTGGTTGGTCATTGTCACTATGTCGTTTGAAGATAGAATGACTGTAAGTCTGATCTGTTTTGTAATTTGTTGAGATGAGGAGAGGAAATAGGGTAGATATTGAGGGTTAGATAATAGGCTGAGGATCCTGGTGTGATCTAGTTCGCCTCATTGTAGATATCGACCCTTTTGATGGAGAGTTGTAATGTGCGTAGCGTTGTGGTGTTGGAAACACCATAATAAAAGAGCCAAGAGAAGCCAAATATTTGTGGACGTAGCTCGAGAGGGGTGAAACACGTTATATCATGTGTTATGTGATTGAATATTGTGAATTTCCTTTACTGTCAATGATTAGATGTTAGACAAATGTGTGAATGACTAGTTAGATCTATTATTTTACATGCATGAATAATAATGGTAGGGTATTCGATATAAGATGAATGTTAAAGTAACAAATGAAGATAATATATTTTAATCCCAGATCCCCACTCATTCCCAGGCTACAAGCACTTGAGCGTTGTAGCCACCAATAGAAATATCTTGGGTGAGACTACGCAGTGCACTCTATGTATTGTGATACCTTATGGTTTACCAAAGGGACTGATAGTTTTAAAGGGGTTTTGTTGGAAACCATGATAGACCTGAACATGGGTCAGCCCCAGAAAGGTAGCAAGAGAGAAGTAACCAAAAAATTGTTCTGTTGTCGGCTAGAACAAAATGGGATTGAGTGAATGAGATTTGTTGAAGAATTGTGAAAAATAATGTTAGATCTAGTGAGGAAACGTTAAAACGAATGAGATTATAAAAGGGGATGTTTATACCATGGAACCCAATGAAGGTGGAGATAGACAGCTAGTTGAAAACAAAGGAGCTGGAATTTGTGTAGAAATATAACAGAGACCTGAAGTTAACACCATGCAAATATTTGGACAATTATGTATTTAGCGATGTGCATGAAGTATTTTTCTATGATTTCCCGCATGTGTTGTAGGAGTGTGTATTGAGGTTGAAAGACAACCACCCTACAAATTGGAACAAATAGCTAGAGTGGAATTTTGTGGAGATCGCGTTGTTACAGCAAGCTGACAATAAATTTACACGCGCAGTAGATTTCTTGTTAGACAACATTGTTGTAGGATTTATCACAGAATTTGTAGTAGATACTGCGAAGTCTTACAGCGCAGCAAAGCAAGAGTTCTTGAAGGGACCTATAATTATGTATATCATATCGTTGTATACTTCCATCAAGATTTTACTGTATAACAAAGGTGTAATGACAATGGCATTAGATAACTAAACTTCCCTATGTGCATGGGGGAAGGGGAGAAGCACTGAAAAGAGATGGAGAAATGGAGGAAGAGATGGATAAATGAAAGAAGGAGGAGGCCTTGGATCCAATCATAATGGAGGAAGAACATATCAATAAATTCATGGAAATAGTTGGAAGAACGTGCACTGGAGCACCCTAACAAAGGTGTAATGACAATGGAATCAGATAACTAAACTTCCCTGCGTGCATGGGGGAAGGAGCGAAGCACTGACAAGATATGGAGAAATGGAGGAAGAGATGGATAAATGAAATAAGGAGGAGGTCTTAGATCCAATCATGATGGAGGAAGACCAGATCAAGAAGATCATGGAAACAGCTGGAAGAACGTGCACTGGAGCACCCTACCAATACAAGATGAGCAATAAGAAGAAAGCCATAGTCATGAGGGAAGGCTTGGCAAGTGATGAAGAAGAGGTAGAGGATCTCCAGGCTATGGAGCAAATTGAGGAAATCTTGCACACGACATATGAAAGGAAGAAAATAGGTCCAAGGGTAGGAACCAAAGGCAGAACTCCTATCCATATCAGTGTCAGTGTGGACCCCATAAACCCATGTGTGACCAATAAAGCAGAAAGAACACCACCATTTAGATAATCAAATTCCAATGGAAGAAATGCAGCAAGAAGTACATCTACACAGGGAGAAACAACTGGGGGAGCCAGTTCAGGAAGCATTAGTCAAGGATCTACACCATGTGGAGGTAGTAGTTGATCATTCATGATGGAAAGACATGATCCCACCATCAGGTTACTAGAATTCAAGGGAGAGTCATAGAAGGACCCTAAGAAGCACTTGTTCATATGTGAAAAGATGTAGGAAGAAAAGTAGATCATAGATGAGGATACAAACTTGCAGACTTATCTATCACACTAAGAGACCACACACTAAATTGGTACATGAGCTTAGCTTCAAACAGTCCACTAGGAACAACAGAACGATATCAAGAAGTTGTTGATAAATTAATTCCAGAATCCTATCTCAGAGGATTAGTACATGAATGAGATGATAGAGATCAAACAAAAACCAGGGGAATCTATCTGGGAGATTGACCATATATTCAAAAAATTGAAGGGAAAGTTGAAGTATGTCATGACAGATATGCAACATAGACATTTATTTTTGAATTCCTTGCTACCACACTTGAAATGCCCTTTGAGACAGCAGAAGTTTCAAACTCAAGCAGAGGCTCTACAGGAAGCCTTACAACTAGAATATAACCAATATCAGAAGATAGATCCATCAATAAAGGAGTTGAAGGAGGATATGAAGAATTGAAAATTTCAACTAAACCAAAATAGGAGTAAGGACAAAAGAGAAGTTTTTTGGTGTACCACATGTAGGATAGAAGGACATCACAAGAATGAGTCCCCAACATTCACGCAATACATGGAAACATGATTGCCAAACCCTTTACCGACAGGAGGAATATGGTGTGAGATATGTAAGACACAGGGGAATGATCCATATCATTGTCCAATGATGCAGAAATACCAGACAGTGCCTAAGAGTTCATATTGCAACTTTTGCAAGTCAGTAGGCCATGATGACAAAGATTGTAGGACAATGGAGCTGATGAGGGAAATAAAATCAAACACCTATAGGGTGCATGAAAAATTGATGACAAGGCAAGAAGCACCATAGTTTAACCAAGTACCAACCCCATATAACATTGTGCCATAGCAATATAACATTGCGCAGCCACAGTACAATATTGCGCATCCATAATATAATCCCATGCAGTATAATAAGGTGTCTCTGTACAACACCCAACGAAGAGATCGAGATGGCTATAGAGGTGGAGGATGAGGTAGAGGAGGATTTGGAAGAGGCAAAGGACCGATTGTATTCCATAACTGTCAACAACTAGGACACTATGCAATATAATTTCCACTTCCACCTGTGACATGTATGCATTGTCACGCATCATATCATGACATAGAGGATTGTCTGACACTATTGGGGAAGATCAAGGAAAAGAGGAATCAGAACAATCAGAATATTCAATGGATTTATGTTGAAGCAAGGGATGATGGAATAAATATCAACATAGTTACATGTGGAGGAGCTAAAACATGAGATGATGCATTAAGACAAGATCCAGCACAACACCAATGGGTGAAGAAGAATGTTGAACCATAGAAGAAGTTTGATGTGTAGAACAAAAAGGAGTTATTCAATCAAGCCAGACAAGAATTCTTGAATCCAAACATTGCATCTACATCAAATGCACAGCATACTTAGGACGTACCAACATACGAGATGCCTTCATCTCTGGATCACACTAATGAAGCACAACCATTAGGACAAGTAAGTACCATAAAGGATTTTTTGAAATCCTATGTTAAACTACTCAATGATCCAGCATATGTTAAAGTATTACAAAATATGTTAGAAAGATGTAACATATACGTAGAGGGGAAGCTAGAGCAGAAAATAGTTAATCACTTGCATACAAGGAGGAGGAAAAGTAGAGAGTTCAAACTAAATGCCAACATCAAAGATGTCAACATGAGGGATATTATATTGGATTTAGGCTCCGAATTAAATTTTTTACCCAAGAATACATGGAAATGTGTGTGACATCCCACATTAGGATATTCACATGTTCAGCTGAAACTAGCAGATCAACACAGGGTTATGCCAATTGGAAGGCTAAAAGGTGTGACAGTAGATATGGATGGAGTGCGCACTAAAGATGATTTTGAAGTGATAGAAATAGTGGATGGGACAACACCTTATCCAACATTGCTTGGCTTGGATTGGGCATTTGACAACCATGCCATAATCAATTTGAAGACAAGGAATATGGCATTCGATTCAGGATATTACGGATCTGTTGCACCACTAGACCCATCAGAAGGAGAAAGGTTTGTAGAACCCACTTTCTTAGACTTTGAGGAAATCAACCAGTTATACAGAACCACCGCGCGAGAATAATATTATGTAAATATAACTGCAAATGGAGTACTCAATTGGAGAAGCATCACATCATGTGATTCAGACTCAGATACAGGGTTAGAGAATTGGCAACAGAGATTACATTAAGTATCCATAAGAAGGTGTGCAAGAATAGGTCACGCAGTAAGATGGGTAGGTACAAAGATAAGATAACCTCCTAGCTTTCATGGGGTGAATGACTTAGAATAATTCCTAACAAGATACGAAGATGAAGTGTTAGAAAATCATAGGCTCTTAGCACTAGACATAGCACTCAAGGAAACACCTGCAAGATGGTGGGGTGTGCACAAAGAGACAATCAAGGACTGGTACCAATGTAAGTGATTACTGTGCATTAGATTCGATGCAGAATAGAGAAGAAATGAACTGCAGAGATATGATGGATAGGGGACACCAGCAAAACAATTGGAGAAGTGCATAACACTATGGAAAAGGACACCACCAGAAGAATGGCCTCATCACTTTATTCATGCACTAGAAGGAATTCCATCAAAATGGTATGTAGACCAAGAACTACGCAAAGGAACTGTAGAATAGATAGCGTTACAATTGAATTTTATAGTCACTTTCTCATTTGAACATGAGAACCCCAAAATTGATTTAGCGCTCAAAAAAATCATAGGTGTGATATTTATTAAGGAATCGAAGGTTGAACTTATATTGGAGTATCAATAGTAGAATAGACAGACAATGAAAGAACTATTGCCATGCTATCATGTGATCGAAGAATCACTAGATGAATATGACCCACGCAACATTCAAATTACAAAAATTGAAGGAGAAAGAGAGGTGGAAGGTCCATCTCTATCATCAAAAGTATTTGTTGTGCCAATCAAGGTGAAGAAAGTAAATATTGGTACAAATGATAATCCAAAAATGGCCAGTATTGGAGACTACTGGGATGAACAAATAGTAGAAAGAATAACAGAGTTACTACGCAAGTACAATGACTTTTTCCCAAAAACCTTTACAGATATGAAAGGCATAGCAGGAGAGCTACGAGAGATGAATATACCTCTCAAATGGGAGGCTAGATCTATCAGACAGTGACAATATATATTGAACCCAATATATAAGCAGAAAGTAAAAGAAGAAATTGGCATAATGTTGGAAGATGGAATTATAAAACCAGTAGAAGAATTAGAATGGATAATCCCTATGGTAGTCCAGGAGAAGAAGCAAGGAGGCATAAGGATATGTGTCAATCTAGGAAATTTAAATGATGCTTGCCTACATTACCCTTTTCCCACACCTTTCACAGATGAGGTATTAGATCAGAATGTGGGATGCTAGGAAGCATACTCATTCACAGATGGATTCTCAGGCTACCATCAGATCAAGATAGCTCTAGAAGACAATTGCAAGACCACTTTTTCCACAGAATGGGGATCCTACCAGTACACAGTCATTCCTTTTGGGTTGAAGAATGCACCAGCAATATTCTCAAGGGTAGTCATAGATGCCTTCAAAGAATTCATCCATCGCCTTTTAGAAGTATATATGGATGATTGGACATTCTAGATTATGTTGAAAGATCAACTAGAAGTGTTAAGGATGATGTTGGAAACATGCATGCAGTTTTAGATATCATTAAATATCAAGAAGTGCATCTTTGGGACACCTTTTGGAATACTATTAGGACATACAGTTTGTAAATAAGGGCTATTGGTTGATCCTACAAAGGTTGTAGTCATTGTTAACTTACTACCACCCAAATCAGTATGCCAATTGAGAGAAACACTCGGACACACAGGCTACTACAGGAAATTCATAAAAGGGTATGTGCATATTGTTAAATTTTTAATTAAAATAAAGTACCAAGGCAAGTGTTTCTCTTCCCTAGGCACCTAAGGGGGAGAAAGTGTAGAATGTGGGTCCTAGTCATTTAATTTGTGAGATGCAAATTAAAAGGTGACTTTATGATTAAAGAGAGGGTGAGTGAAGAGACACCAAATCTCATCCACCCATCTAATCTAATCTCAGTCGTTAGATTAGAAAACCCCTCACCTTCCCTCATGAGGTTGACTAAGGCAAGAGGGCGCACCCATTCTTGGGAAGTGGAAGCTTCTTGTTGAGAGAACAAGAGAGAGAAAGAGAAGAGACTCTTGGTGAGATGCCAAGAGAAGAGACTCTTAGTGAGATGCCAAGAGAAGGGACCTTTGGTGAGATGTCAAGGTCAGATCTTTGGTGAGATGCCAAGATCAAGAGAATCTTGGTGAGATGCCAAGAGAAGGGACCTTTGGTGAGATGCCAAGGTCAGAGCTTTGGTGAGATGCCAAGAGCAAGAGAGAGGTCAAGCTGAGAAAAGAGACAGCATTTGCTGAAGGAGAGCATGCATCCCAAGGCAAAGAGAAGTGAATATTTCAGGCAGAAGACAGCAAGGAAGAATAGGCCATACCGTATGGATTTGTGGAGGTCATACAGCATTTAATGTGCACAGAAATTGAGGAGGACAGCAGCTGCAATTTTTTAGAGTATTGGCATGCATTCCAAGGCTTTCGTACAACATTTGTTGGCACAGAAATTGAGGTAACTACTGTAATATATTTCTGAGTGTATTTTCGTACAGTCTGTATTGTTTGGCACGAATCTTGGGGACCATATAGCACGGTTTACAAGGATTTGTTCATGCTGGGTTTTCCGTACAGTCTTAGCAGAGTTTTGGCACAAATTTTGGGATAGTCCATACAGCATTAATTGTTGGGGCAGTCGTACAGTTGTACGGATTTCTGGTTCAGAAATCGAGGAGCAAAGCTACAGGAATGTCCAGATAAGTTTGTGTAAATTTCTGAAGATGAATATGTTGTAAAAGAATTTCTCAGAAGATCATAAATAATAAAAAGCCCTCTCTCACTGGTTTTCCCCTTGTGGGTTTTTCCAGGGTCGAAGTTAGACCGGGAAAAAAAAATCGGGACGACATATTTCCGGGACCACATGATATTAGGTGGTTTTTCGGCACATGGTTTTTTGCCGATGGTTTTCTATTTTCGGTTAAGGAATTAGGCTTTTGGACTAATCCAAGTCATTGGGTTAGGGTTTTGGATGCCGCTGGCTCCTATATGTATATTGTATTGTAAACAATGTAACACAATGTATGAATATAATATATGTTGGTTTTTCCTGGTTTGGATTTCCAGGTGAAAAATCTTTGTGTAATGTTTGTATTTTCCATTGTATCTTTTCTTTTCTTTTCTGAATATCAGTTTGCAGTAGATATTGTACAAGGTTAGAATTTACAAAATAGAAGAACCTGTTACAATAGTGAGGTCGATCTAGAATGCTCATCAGATGGCTCCAAAATAGAAAATAGAAGCTACAACAAAATGCTCCAATAGAAGACTACAATAAGCCTCCAAAGGTTGAATACACCATGAATACCAATACAATAAATATCTGGGTCGTATGAAGTGTCAACCCCCAAGCTGGAAGATGTCATGCCCTGCTGGAACCCTGAATAGCCTCAACAATTTGGCCCTGCTACCAAAGATGTCCAAATTCTCCAATGAAGATACCAAACTGTAGATCGGGATGTGTAGAGTCCCCTCCTAAAATCTCAAATCGAAATACCAAGGACTGCTCCCCCAAATGTTGAATCCTGAAGTGGAGTTACGCCCTCTTGAATCTGTCAAACCCTACAATTTAGGCCTTGATGAAGGAGGCCTCCAAATGCCCTGAAACTCACTATAAAGGTAGATCAGGACACTGCAAGTCGCTGGGTGAAGTATCAGGGTCAGATCTGAAGTATAACCCCTCCAAATTGAACATATCTAAATATCAAAAATGCTCTCCTTCTCTCCAATTCGTCCAATGCATCCAATAAATCAAATGGCCCATGAAACTCCTCCAGAATGCACTAGATCTAATGGCCAAGACCCTGCAATGAAAACCCAGGTGCTAGAATCTGTCAAATCCCTTCCAATCCCTTGGAACGAACTTCCCTCAAAGAATGGTGTGCCCCCCTTGCTGGAAACCCCCAATGGTGTGCCCTCCTTCTCTTCCTGTGCATGTGGTTGGTGTAGAACCCTCCTGCATTGAATAGATCCAAACTAGAATGGTGTGGAGGAGTATTGCATCCCCAAGACCAATATTGGGACAAGCTAGGTGGAATCTTTCACCATTGAATCGTCCTCTAGGGCTTGTTAAGTCAAAACCCTCAAAACCCCCAAGGTATGGGCTCTCTAGCTAGAAGCCAGATATCAAAATGATAACATACATGAATGAATGAATAGAGGCCCTTGCCTCTTATTTATACTTCTTGCATCCCCCTGTCTCTCCAAAGTGACTTTTCCTTTTTAATTATTAATTAATTAATTAAATCACTTTAATTAATTAATTAACCTTTTTTACCTCTGAAAAGCGCCTTATCTCTCCTAGTGGTTTCCCTAGCCACTGAAAGTCACTTCTCATCATCCTATCTTGTAGTCATGTTCCTCTTGATTCCAATGAGCTATTACACTGAGAGGTTCCTCCAAGTATTGTGCCCAAAATGACCTCTTCAGTGAATTTAATTAACTTATAGCTCAAAATACTCAAAATCATGGAAATCGTCGGAATGCAATGGAACCAAAGCCAACCTCTGTGGAATGGATCATAATGATGAAATGGGATGAACAATGCAAGTTGGACCCCAAAATACCTCTCCATAATCTTTGTATTTGTTATAACCTCCATCTGGCTACTTTGGTCATCATAACCCTCTGTAATGTAATGATGTCCCAAAGTGGGGACATTACAACCTCCACGTTTTCCAGTATCTGCGTGGAAATGGACTTCAGTAAAGGATTCTCAGTCGAACTTATTCTTCCTGGTAAAAATTATTCTTGGTCTCAAAAACTAGACTATGAGAGAGTTTCCTTGCATTGCAGATCTTGTTCTGAGATGGGACATCTTGCAACCCATTGTCCCAAAGGGCCCAAGAATAAATGAAAGCCTCAAAAATCCACTTGGTGGGTGGGATCAAATGACGCTCGTCCAGTAATCTTGAGGCCTCCTCAATTTAACGAAATGATGTCTCAGCCAAATCCTCCTCTTCATCCAACAAGTCCATAATCCAATCAAAAGTTGGAGAAAGAGGTGTATTCCCCCCAAGCTTCAGATGAGGATCTTCGAGTCCAATCTTCTCCTCAGCCATCAGCGTGCTAGGAAGTTCAAGATGATGATGTTGGGGTATTGGATGAAGAAAAAATAGAATCTCCATATCAAGACATTCCAAGAAATACAAGCATCACAAGTACCTCAACATTTGCAAATGAAGGTTGGACGGTAGTAAGAAAGAAGAAGTCACTGCATGCCACATATCAACCAATGGTAACATGAAGTCATGCCCGTAAGTTATCCAAATTGGAGAGCTCCTCCCCAACAGGTTAATTTAGATGCAGTGTATCTTCACTCTTATCCTCAGAGTTTTTTTCCTAGTGTATTCAATAAGGTTGTTCTATGTGAAGTTTTTGTTTGAGTATTTAAAACAGTGATTAGTAGCTTGTAATAGTGGTTTAATTGAGGCCCTAGATTGGCCTGAATTTTGAAGGAATTTGTAACTCCTCAACAGTTTCGAATTGCTCCTTTTTTATAATACAAATTTCCCAGTTTTTGTAAAAAAAAAATATTGTTATTTTGTTTCTATTTTTTGTTTAACTTTTTATTTTTATTTTAAAATTTTAAAATTTTATTATACTTTTGTTTGGTATTTTTTATTTTGTTTGAATGTTTATATTTAATCTTTAATTTTTTTTTAATGCCTATCTTAATGTTTTTAATTTTTTAAATACCTATCTTTTTGTTTCTAATTTTTTTTTATTTTTTAATTTTTCTTATTTTTAAAAAATATATATACTTTAGTTTGGCATTTTTAATTTCTTTCAATGTTTATATTTAATCCTTAAATTTTGAATTCTTTTAAAACAATTATGTTTTAGTTTTATTTTTATGTTTTTTTAATGTAATTTTTATTTTAGGTTTTTTTTAATTTATATAAAAAAAAATTGTGTTTTCCCATTTATTTTTAAATTTTTGTGTTTTATATTTAGAATTGAAGGGTTATTTTTAATTACATTTACTAATTTTTTTATTAAAAAAACTTATTTGCATTTTTTTTTTTCAACAATTTTTTTTCCTTAGATTTTCAACATTTTTTTATTGGTTCTTTATTTCTAAAAAAAAATGTGTTTTTTTTTTTTCCTTTAAAAAAAATATGTTTATGTGTGTTTTTTTTTCCAATTTA
The DNA here is from genome assembly GCA_010110895.2 of Picea sitchensis. Classification (NCBI taxonomy): domain Eukaryota; kingdom Viridiplantae; phylum Streptophyta; class Pinopsida; order Pinales; family Pinaceae; genus Picea; species Picea sitchensis. The sequence goes on along the minus strand of SNQJ01S0019258.1, from coordinate 61,234 downwards.
ATTATTTTCTTAGTGTAAATCATTAAAAAATAATAATAATTAATAAATAAATTATCAATTAATAACACTTTTAGATTTAGGAATTTATTTGACGTGGTGCTAGTGGTCAAGGTCAAGGTTTCAATTAAATCATATTTTTAACTCCAAAAAAAATAGTGGTGCTACCAATAGCATCCATTTTCGATTTGAGAGTCAATTTCAGGGTTATGTATGCAATGTCAAACAAACCATGAGTTTAACCACTTCTAAAAAAAGAGTGTTATCGTTAGCACAACTTTTTGAAACAGGGGTAAAAATGTGACTTCTAAAAAATGAGAACTTTGGAGAGTTCTCGTTAAGTTTGTAACTTTGTTATGGTTGAAAAAGGGAAAATGGTCAAAACTTATGAAGACCATAACTTTTTGCTCGGAACTCAGAATTGGGAAAGTAAATAGTCGATGGAAAGATCTTGAGGATGAGAATCCATCTATCAACCCAAAAAATTAAATTGAGAAGAAAATTTTGTAGTCAACTCAAAAGAAGATGATTGGTTGCATTAAAGGGAAAACCATTTATGATTTTTTTTCCAAATTGTGTATGTGTTTATTTTCATCTAACAGGAATTGTTTGCATGCACATTTTCTACAAAAATAGAGATTCAGAGAAGTAGTTTGGTTTCTATATGAGAACCACGGCAATGGAAGATGCCAAAGAATCCTACAATCATGAAGAGGAATTCATAGATATTCATATTAGCATGGGGAATGTTGAGACTGAATCAAATGGAAGAAGAGATAGGCAAGAGAATGTAAATATGAGAAGCCTACATAGAGAATGGAGAGATATAAAGATGATAATGAATATATTATGAAGGCTCATGAAAAGATACTTCATATTTTGAATATGTTGTAGAAGAAAACCAAAAAGGAATCTAGCACAAAGCTCGAAGTTGGTGCTAAACAAGTGACAGCATCCAAATCTCATAGTAGAAGATACGGGAATGGGAATGATAGAAAGTTAAAGAGTAAAAGAAGGCACCATCGTTCTCCAAATAAATCCAATAGGAGAGCTCATGCTAGTGCAGAACTAGGGAGCAGCCCAAGTGTGTCCCTTGTTAGGTGACAAAGGCGAAGGCTTGAGGGAGACCTCTTGCAAGGTGAACTCGGGAAGATCAAGCCACCAACTTTCAATGGTGAGCATGTGAGGGAAGAAGAGGTCGAGACTTGGTTGTTGGAATGAAGAAATATTTCCAACTACATGATTACCCCTCCAAGGTAGAAACAAAAATCGTAACCTGTCACTTGCAAGGAAAAGAATCCATGTGGTGGGATCAACTTAAGCAAGACAAGCATATTGATGAGAAGAGGGTCTCATGGAGGAAGTTCAAAGGATATTTCTAAGAGAAATATTTTTCTAAGCATTACTATGAGAGGAAGATGAAAGAGTTCTTTGAACTCAAGTTGGGAAGCATGTCTATGGACGAAAATGAAAGAATTTCTTTAAATTGTTGAAGTATGTTGACTTCGTAAAGGATGAAAAGGTCAAAATCCAAAGTTTTCTTAGTGGGTTACCCTCCTACAATGACAAGATACAATATTATAACCCAAATAATTTGGAGGATACCATAAGGAGAGCAAGTCATCTCTATGAGAAAATCATAGGGAGGTCAGTCTTTCAAAAGACTTGGAATGATCATATGAAAGGAAAGAGGGAACAAAGGAAGAAAGGTTTTAAGCCACCCTTTTTCAAGAATAACTCTCCAACAAATCAGTAAGGCTAATCAGCTCAAAATGAACAAAAGACAGCAGATTCTTTTGGAAAAAGGCCAAAGTAGCATCTTGTACAATGTTGGGGATGTGAGTGGAATAACTTATATAGGGACTTCCCTCACAAAGGAGAAAGGATGAGAATTGTTCACACATTCAAGAGGCTAAAACAATGAAAAATATGGGAGGAAGCATGCCGAGGATTTAGGGATCCTTGGACAACAAGCAAGCAGAGTATCAGTCCCCCACGATTGAAGTGTAAGGTATTATCAATAATCATCCCATAGAAATTTTAATTGATCCTAGAGCTAACCATTGTTACATAAACTATAATATTATTGAAAGATTTCATTTGAATGAGCATAAGAAATATTGGTTAGTTTAGTTAGCCATGGGATTAAGAGAAATATCAATGAGTTGGTTAAAGATTGTCCAATAGACATGAATGGACTCAAGACAAAGGTAAATGTGAACATTAAACCTTAGGGTTCATATGCTTGTCTAATTGGCATTGATTGGTTGGAAAAACACCATGTTATCCTAGACTATTACAAAAATACAATAACTTGTCTTGAGGAGAAAGGGAAGCAAGGAAAGATTCAAGGCATTCCAAGAGTTGTACGTATTAGAGAAATTTCAGCCATGCAGTTGAAAAAGAGTTTCAGGAAAGGATGTCAAATTTTTGCATCCCATATTGAAGAGATAGCTAGAGATAAAATGGCCAGTCTCAAAGACCATCCATCCTTGAGATATTTTGCAGATGTTTTTGAGGAAATCTCAGGGATTCCACCAAAAAGAGACATTGATTTCTCTATTTATTTGGTGCCAGGTGTTGCCCAAGTTTCTAAGACACATGGGCACACCAGAATTGAAAGAGTTGCAGATGCAGCTAAAAGAACTTTTGAAGAAGGGGTACTACGCCCAAGTGTGTCACCTTGGGGAGCCCCAGTTATTTTTGTGAAGAAGAAAGATGAAACCTTAAGGTTGTGCATTGATTTTAGAAATTTTAATAGGGTCACTATAAAAAATAAATATCCCTTACCAAAGATTGATGATTTATTTGATCAGTTGAAAGGTGAGAGAATTTTTTTTCAAGATTGATGTGAGATCTGGCTATCATCAAGTGAGGATAAAAGAAGAATATATCAGCAAAACAGTGTTTAAAATTGTTGAAAGATAATTAATTAATGGTTGAAAGATTAATTATTGTATAATTATCGAAAAATATTGCAGGGATTAATTAAATAATGAAATAGATTAATTATAGAAAGAGATTATTTGTTGAAAGTTTAGATAATGGAAGATTAGTTTTCATTGATGTCAACCCTTGAATAAAGTTGCATGTCAAAGTTAATTGGCAGTCAACAGAAAATAACATGTTGCATGTGAGTTGCATGTTGCATGACAGTTGCATGTCATTAAGAAATTTATTTTTATACCACAGAGAAGAGTTCATTGCAAATCACTTATGTGTATTCACCTCTGAGAATACATGTTGGAGATCTGAGGCAGTGAGTCGAAGATAGAGAAGTCAAATCAAGTAAGAATTTCGCAGGAGCCAAAAGCACGGAGAAGGGGATTCATACAGAAATTCCTTCAGTATGTCTACAGGTTTTAGGAGGAATAGCGTGGACATATGCAACCTTCAGTAAGGGAAAGCATGGATACCCGCAGGCAGACAGTACACAGTCGCAAACATGTGAGAAATATTTGCGGAAGATCAGCGATCTAAAATCTTAGGTCAGCTACAATATGAAGGTATGTCTTGATGTATGTGTTAAGGAGTTATTTTGAATAAATCGGGAACAAGTATGTCTCGGTAATTCATAAGTTGTTGATTTGGAGAATTCTCTTATGGATTTTGGCATGAGGAATAAGTGGTTGCGGTCTTGATGAGATATTGATTTCAATAGCAGCAACAGAGGTATCAGAAGTAGCAGCAGCAAAAGGTTATCAGTTATAGCAACAGAGGTAGTCAAAGGATTGTCTACAATTATATTTCAGGGCGATTGGATGGGGCAAGGAAAGGCAGTTGTAGCCTCTTCTGGTTGGAGCCAGAAAATAGGGAGTTGGAGCTTCCTTCGAGTTCTAGCTTGTAAATAGGGGCTTGGAGCCTCCTTCTAGTTGTATTTAGAGAAATAGGAAGTTGGTGCATCCAATGAATGTACTTTTTTATCAATAGGAAAATTATTCCATGGTTTTTTCTCGCATTGGGTTTCCACATAAAACTTTGGTGTATTATGTTTATGTATCGTTTATGCATTGATTTATGGTATTTATGCTATATTGAATGTTGATAGATATCATTGAACATTTATATTGTGTTTAAAGAAAGAAAATTACTAATATTGATTCGCCCCTCCCCGCCTCAGTATTCCAACAATTGGTATCAGAGCAGGTCCTCCAGGAAGAATTCTAATCACTAGAAGGAGATCATGGAATCCACTAATATTGGAGAACCAAGGTTTGATGGGAAGAACTATACCTTCTAAAATAAAAGGATGAAAACATTTTTACATACACAAGGATTTGATGTTTTCAAAATAGTAGTAGATGGATATACAGAACCAACCACTCCCCCAACCGACAAAGATGGAAAGAAGCTCAGTGAAAACAACTCAAAGGCCAAAGGTATTATTCTGGGCAGTTTAGTTGATTCATTTTTTTTCAAAGTTATGCATTGTGATAGTGCAAAGGATCTTTGGGATAAACTCCAGAATATTTATGAAAGAGATGCCAAGGTAAAGGGAGCTAACCTTCAAATTTTCAAAGCTAAGTTTGAACAGTTGAAGATGAAGGAAGATGAATACATTGTTGTCTACCTTCTATGGGTTGACGAAGTAGTCAACACCATTAAAGGATTGGGAGTATAATTTGATGGCTTAGTGGTTGTCCAAAAGGTTTTGAGGTCTCTTCCTATGAGATTTGATTCTAAAATATCAACCCTAGAAGAAAGAACGGATCTTGGTACATTGAGCATGGATGTGCTACACGAAACTTTTACAGCCTATGAGATGAGAAAATAATAAGAGAACCCAATCACAAAGGAAGAATATTTCAAGGCATCCAATAAGACAAAGAAGAAGCACAAGCAAAATTCAAAACCAAGTTGCAGTTGCAGTGATGATTCAGACAAAGATGAAGAGATGGCTAACTTCGTAATAAAATTACAGAAAGGAACTGGTAAGTATAAAGGTATGTTTCCATTGAAATGTTTTAATTGTGGTGGTATTGGTCATTTTGCTTCTAAATGTCCTCACAAGAATAAATATAGTGATGAAGAAGAAGTTTCTAAAAGGGAAAAGAATATCAAAAAGGAAACAAGAGAAGAAACAAATTCTCAAGAAAAGTTTCTACTCAAAGGAGGGTAGTTCTTCATCATACAAGGAGGATAATGATAGTGAAAATGATTCAGAAAGAGTGCTCTTCATGAAAATAGAATATGATTATGAAGAAGAAGGTGAAGTCGATCTCAAAGCAGGGCTAATCAATGAATTAGAGGAAATCGGGAAAGAAAGGAAGAAAAACAAGTCACTTGAGGCAGAGTTAAAAATGAAAGAGGGATCTTAGAATTCCAACTCTGAAGAACTAGAGCAGATGATCACAAGTCTAAAAATTCAAATGGAATAAGACAGAAGAATTGAGGAAATTATTAGAAGTTAGTTAGAAAAAAAAAAATGGAAGCTTGGAAGCGGAAGAAGTATCATTAAGGAAAGATCTTCAAAAGAATGATATGTAGCATAAGAGAACCAGAATATTGGATAAAATCATTAGCAGTCAAATATCATCAGATGATAGATCCGGACTAGAATACAATCAAGTACAAGATGAGAAAGGTTCGAGCTCCAAAACAACTTAAGCAGAAAAAAGAAGGTGTGCATAGATTGTCAAATATTTTGTCAAGAAGGAAGAATGCATGCCCCCAAAGAAGAAAATTCCAGAAGTAAAGAAAACTCAATAAGAAAAATTCAGAAGGAGTGCATCATAAAGAAGATCATATATTCTCATGTATCAAATATTCTTTTATGGTCATTGTTTTAATTGTGATAATTTTGGACATAAAGTTGTAAACTGCAGAACCTATGCCAAGAACAGAAGCAACAATGCATAGGTTACCCCATAAGATCTTATGAAGCATACAACAGGAATCAAAACAGTTTTGGTTCATTGAGAAATGAAGTAGAATGTTACAAATGCAATAATTTTGGGCACATAACAAAGAATTGTAGATTGACTATTCCACTCAGGGAATCAAAGCAAAACATTAGCATTCAGATATCAGAACCACAAGGGATATGAAAAAGAAAGCAGAATCAATGCTCACTTTCTCTACAGGCCCAACACAAGAAAAGTGATTGGTATGTCGATAGTGTTTGTTCAAATCATATGACAGGTGACAAGAACAGGTTTCTAACTCTGAAGAAAGAGAAAGATGGATCAGTTTCATTTCACAAAAATCATTCAATTAAAATCATAGGTAGAGGCACAATTAATCTTGGAAGAAAAGATGAAATGGTAGAAAATGTTCTATTGGTTGAAGATATGAAGCACAATATGTTGAGTGTAAGTCAAATGTGTGATCAAGAACACACACTTCAGTTCGACTCAAAGAAATGTGAAAGAAGAAAAGAAGGATCAGGCAGGTTATTAGCGACAGTTATAAGGACTCTGAACAACATACATGTTTTGAATGAAATTGGAAAGGAGAGTTGTTGTTTAGGAAAGGAGAATGAAAGTTGGCTCTAGCACTGAAGAATGGGTCACATGCACTCTGACAATCTTCTCAAAATTAGAAGAAATGAAGTGGCAAGAGAAATGCATGAAATATTAAAGCCAACAAATACTCTGTGTAAGAATTGTTTACAGGGAAAACAGACCATGACCAAGTTCAAATCAAATGAGTACTCAACAAAAAATCCATTAGATATTGTACACATTGATCTATGTGGAACAACAAGGACAAAGGGATTAAATGGTAAATAGTACTTCATGTTATTGATTGACGACTACAAAAGAATGATTGCAGTTTTCTTTCTTAAGAAGAATTAAGAGGCATTTGTGCACTTCAAGATATACAAAGAGATGGTTGAAATAGAGACAGACTTGAAACAAATGTCTGAGATCAAACAATGGAGGAGATTTCACATCAAAGGTATTTATGGAATTATGTAGTGAACATGGGAAAAGAGACAGTTCTCAGCAGCAAGGATACCTCAGCAAAATGGAGTCATTGAAAGAAAGCAGGACAGTACAGCAAACGGACAGAACCATGTTGAAAGATTCCAAGTTGGGTGACATCTTTTGAGCACATGTAGCACATACAATAGTTCATATCCTGAAAAGAGGAATGCTCAGAAGTAACAATGATAAGACTCCCTACGAGCTATGGAAAGGAAGACCAGAAAATTTGAAACATTTTAGAGTGTTTGGAAGCAAGTGCTACATCAAAAGAGAAGATGGGAGGATTGGAAAGTTTGACTCCCGAGTTGAAAAAGGCATATTTGTCAGGTACTCAAGAAAAAGAAAGGCATACAAGTGTTTCAATATGAGACTCAACAGAATAGTGGAAAGCATCAATCTACATATTAAAGAGACAAATGTGCGAAAGCTCAAAGAAGAAAACAGAGACTCGGCAGAGCAGGAAGGAGAAGAGGACTTGAAAGAAGCAGAATCAGAAGAAGAGAAAGAGAAACCAGAAGTAGAGCAAAAGGAAGATGACCAACAAAATCTTCAGATATCTCCCAAAACTCCTAACAGGCGAATACAGAAAAATCATCCACCAGAATAGATCATTGGGAATATGGATACAAGAGTTGAAACTGGGAAAAAATTACACTCACCAGAACAAAAGCATCTAGCACTATTGTCCATAGTTGAACCCGACAGTTTTGAAGAATCCAGTACAGATGAACATTGGATCAAAGCTATGGAAGAAGAACTGAATCAGATAGAGAATAATGAAACTTGGTAACTTGTTTCAAGGCCTAAGGATAAGAATGTGATTGGCACAAAATGGGTATTCAAAAACAAATTGAAATAGGATGGACAAGTAACCAAGAATAAAGAAAGGTTATTATGCAAGGGATATGCTCAGGTTGAAGGAATAGATTTTGAAGAAACTTATTCCTCAATTGCTAGAATGGAAGCAGTCAAATTGATCTTGGATTATACATGTTCAAAAAGAATCAAAGTATATCAGATGGGGATGTAAAATCAGCGTTCCTAAATGGAGAACTAAAAGAAGAAGTATACATCGAAAAACCAGATGGATTTCTACTGTCAAAAAAGGAATATTATGTTTGTATATTGAAGAAGGCACTATATGGACTCAAACAAGCTCCCAGATCATGGTATTCAAGATTAGACATGTATCTACAATAGCAAGGGTTTAGGAAAGGCAATGTAGACATCAATCTCTACATAAAGGTACATCAAAATAATGTGTTGATAAATGAAGTTTATGTTGATGACATTATTTTTTGCAGTAATGATAATAGGATGAGTCAGAAATTTGCTAAAGACATGCAGAATGAATTTGAAATGTCATTACTTGGTGATTTGTCTTTATTTTTGGGACTTCACATATGTCAGCTAGATATAGGTATTTTCTTCTCCCAAACCAAGTATATCAAAGAAATGTTGAAGAAGTTTGAAATAGTAGATTGCAAGCCCGTAAGTACTCCCATGCAAACCAGTTGCAAATTGAGCAAAGAAGATATATACAAAGATGCAGATTAGAAACTCTACAGATCGATGATTGGAAATTTAATCTATGTGACCACATCAAGACCCGATGTGATGCAAACAGTTGGACAGGTGGCAAGATTTCAAGTAGCACCAAAGGAAACACATTTTATGGAAATAAAGAGAATATTCATATATCTCAAAGGAACGGAAAACTATGGATTATGGTATCCAAAAGAGAATGATCTATCTCTAGTTGCATACACAGATGCGGATTGGGCAGGAAGTGTTGATGATAGAAGAAGTACAAGTGGAGCAGCCTTTTACTTGGGTGATTGCCTGGTATCTTGATTGAGCAAGAAATATTTTTTGGTGTCATTGTCCATAGCAGAAGCGGAGTATATTGCAGCAACAGCTTGTTGTACACAGGTTTTTTGGATGAAGCAAGCTTTGCAGGACATACAGGAGGAATATGACGAGCCAATTCCGATATTTTGTTATAACATGAGTGCTATAAGTATCTCTAAGAATCCAGTGATGCATTCCAAGATGAAACATATTTCGAACAAGTTTCATTTTCTACGGGAGCAGGTTACAGATAAGAACATCAAAGTAGATTATGTTGGTACAAAAGAGAATATTGTAGATATCTTCATCAAACTTCTTCCGATGGAGACCTTTGAGTATCTTCGACAAAAACTTGGATTAGTTTCATCCCCACAGTGAATGATTTTTGAATGTTTTTTATCATATGTACACGGGGAAGCACCATGAAGAGAAACACCAGTAGAGATCAAAGGTTTATTGACAGGGGGAGTAGTCCCAAGGAGAAGACATCATTTTCCTTTGATGTCAAAGGGGAAGAGAAAAACATAGGCATGGAAGAGAAGAGGTATGAATACAGGGGGCGCCAACACATGAAGACAGGGGGAGTTAGCATGAGCATGAGTGTTGTCATTGTTGTGTCTAAGTGTTTCCATCAATGCTAAAGGGGGATATTGTTGAAGATTGAATAATTAATGGTTGAGAGATTAATTATTGCATAATTATCGAAAAATATTGCAGGGATTAATTAATTATCAAAAAAAAAAATTATGGAAAAAGAATATTTATCGAAAGTTTAGATAATGGAAGATTAGTTGTCATTGATGTAAACCCTTGAATAAAGTTGCATGTCAAAGTTAATTTGAAGTTAACAAAAGATAACAGGTTGCATGTGAGTTGCATGTTGCATGGTAATCGCATGTCATTAAGAAATTTATCTTTATAACACAGAGAGGATTCCATTCCAAATCACTTATGTGTATTCACCTCTGATAATATAGGCTGGAGATCTGAGGTAGTGAGTCGAAGACAGAGAATTCAAGTGAAGTAAGAATTTTAAAGGAGCCAAGAGCACAGAGAAGGTGTTTCATATAGGAATTCCTTGAGTATATATGTGGGTTTCAGGAGGAAAAGCGCACACATCCGCAACCTTCAATAAGGGAAAGTGCATATACCTTGGGCAGATAGTACACATAGTCATAGACCTGTGAGGAAAAGTTGTGGAAGATCAAGGTTCTAAAAGCTCAGGTCAACTATAGTTTGAAGGCATGTCTATGTGTGTGTGTTAGGGAGTTATTTTGAATAAATTAGGAACAGGTATGTCTCAGTAATTCATAAGATGTTGATTTGGAGAATTCTCTTATGGATTTTGGCATGAGGAATAAGTGGTTGCAATGTTGATGATAAATTGATTTCAGTAGTAGCAATAGAGGTATCAGAAGTAGCAAAAACATCAGGTTATCATTTACAGTAGCGAAGGTAGTGACAAGTTTGTCTACAGTGATATTTCAAGGCAATTGGATGGGGCAAGGAAAGGGGGTTGTATCCTCCTGGTTGAAGCCAGAAAATTAGGGAGTTGGAGCTTCCTTCAAGTTGTAGCCTGTAAACAGGGGGTTGGAGCCTCCTTCCACTTGTAGCTAGAGAAATAAGAAGTTAGTGCTTCCAATGAATGTACTCTTTGATAAATAAGAACAGCAGTCTGTGTTTTTTTCCCACATTGGGTTTCCACATAAAACTTCGGTGTAGTGTGTTAATGTGTTGTTTATGCATTGATTTATTGTATTGATGCTATATTGAATGTTGATTGAATATCATTGAAGATTTATATTGTGGTTAAAGAAAAAAAAGTACTAATATTGATTCACCCCCCTCTCAACGTTCCAACAAGAACAAGGTATGTGCATTATGAATTCATGATAGTGCCATTTGGACTATAAAATGCCTAGGTTGTTTTTATATGTCTAATAAATGGAGTGTTCAGGGAGTACTTGGACAAGTTTGTAATTGTTTTCTTAGATGATATTCTCATAAAAGTAGAGTATGTTGGTACAAAAGAGAATATTGCAAATATCTTCACCAAACCTCTTCCGATGGAGATTTTTGAGTATCTTCGACAAAAACTTGGATTAGTTTCATCCCCACAATGAATGCTTTTTGAATGCTTTTTATCAGAGATGTACACAGGGAAGCACCCTGAAGAGAAAAATCAGTAGAGATCATAGGTTTATTGACAGGGGGAGTAGCCCCAAGGAGAAGAAATTCTTTGCCTTTGATGTCAAAGGGGAAAAGAAAAACAAAGGCATGGAAGAGAAGAGGTATGAATATAGGGGAAGCCAACACATGAAGGCAGGGGGAGTTAGCATGAGCATGAGTGTTGTCATTGTTGTGTCTAAGTGTTTCCATCAATGCTAAAGGGGGATATTGTTGAAGATTAATTAATTAATTGTTGAGAGAATAATTATTGCATAATTATCAAAAAATATTGCAAGGATTAATTAATTATCAAAAAAAAAAAATTATGGAAAAAGATTATTTATCGAAAGTTTAGATAATGGAAGATTAGTTGTCATTGATGTCAACCCTTGAATAAAGTTGCATGTTAAATTTAATTGGAATTTAACAGAAGATAACAGGTTGCATGTGAGTCGCATGTTGCATGGTAGTCACATGTCATTAAGAAATTTCTCTTTATAACACGGAGCGGATTCCATTCCAAATCACTTATGTGTATTCACCTCTGAGAATACAGGCTGGAGATCTGAGGCAGTGAGTCGAAGACAGAGAAGTCAAGTGAAATGAGAAGTTTGAAGGAGCCAAGAGCACAGAGAAGGTGTTTCATACAGGAATTCCTTGAGTACATCTGTTGGTTTCAGGAGGAAAAGCGTGCACATCTGCAACCTTCAATAAGGGAAAGCATGTATACCTGTGGGCAGACAGTACACATAGTCATAGACCTGTGAGGAAAAGTTGTGGAAGATCAAGGATCTAAAAGCCCAGGTCAGCGACAGTTTGAAGGTATGTCTTCATGTGTGTGTTAGGGAGTTATTTTGAATCAATCAAGAACAGTTATGTCTCAGTAAGTCATAAGATGTTGATTTTGAGATTCTCTTATGGATTTTGGCATGAGGAATAAGTGGTTGCAATGTTGATGAGAAATTGATTTTAGTAGTAGCAACAGAGGTATCAAAAGCAACAAAAACATCAAGTTATCAGTTACAGCAGCAGAGGTAGTGACAAGTTTGTCTACAGTGATATTTCAAGGCGATTGGACGGGGCAAGGAAAGGGGGTTGTATCCTCCTAGTTGGAGCCAAAAAATTAGGGAGTTGGAGCTTCCTTCACGTTGCAGCCAGTAAACAGGGGGTTGGAGCCTCCTAGTTGTAGCTAGAGAAATAAGAAGTTAGTGCTTCCAATGAATGTACTCTTTGATAAATAAGAAAAGCATTTTGTGGTTTTTTCCTGATTGGGTTTCCACATAAAACTTCGGTGTACTGTGTTTATGTGTTGTTTATGCATTGAGTTATTGTATTGATGATATATTCAATGTTGATTGAATATCATTGAAGACTTATATTGTAGTTCAAGAAAGAAAAGTATTAATACCTATTCACCCTCCTCTCAATGTTCCAACCAGAACAAGGTATGTGTATTATGAATTCATGATAGTGCCATTTAGACTATCAAATGCCCTGGTTGTTTTTATATGTCTAATGAATGGAGTGTTCAGAGAGTATTTGGTCAAGTTTGTAATTGTTTTCTTAGATGATATTCTCATCTAATCTAAGTCTAAAGAGGAGCATAAGGAGCATATGAGAATGGTCCTAAAGGTTTTAAGAAAGCATAAATTGTATGGCAAGCTAAGTAAGTGCATCTTTTATCAAAAGAAGATCCACTACTTGGGGCATGTTATTTCAGAAGATGGGATAGCAGTTGATCCCGAGAAAATAGAGGGCATTAAAGAGTGGTCAGTGCCAAGAAATGTGACAGAAGTCAGATTATTTATGAGTCTTGTGGGTTATTACCTAAGATACATAAAGGGGTTTTCAAAGATTGCAATCCCAATCACTTCATTGCAAAAGAAATGAGTGAAATTCGAGTGGATTCCAAAATGTGAGGAAATTTTTCAGCAATTGAAAAACATTTTTACAAGTGTGCCCATCTTAAATATTGCAGACCCAGATGAAGACTCTATAGTGTACACAGATGCGTGAAAGGAAGGGCTCAATAGAGTCCTCGGTGAAAAAGATCATGTGGTATGTTTTGAATCTAGAAAACTAGAGTATTACAGAAATTATGCTACCCATGATTTAGATCTAATAGCGATTGTACATGCATTAAAAATGTGGAGACAATACCTCATGGGAAAGAGGTTCGAGCTAACAAACCACTATGGTCTGAAACATTTATTTGGATATCCAACACTAAATGTAAGACAAACTAGATGGCTAGAGTTTCTTAGTGAGTATGATTTTGAAATTAATCCTATTAAGAGAAAAGAAAATCAGGTGGTTGATGCACTCAGCAGAAGAACCCATGAAGTGCATTTTTCAGCCATTAGCATGTACAAGACAGATTTGAAGGATAAAATTCTTGAAGCAGTAAATTCATATTTGATTTACTTGCAAATAAAAGAAAACTTACAGCAAGAAAACTCACAACAGAAAATTAAAAATTATGAATTAAAAGAGGATGGAATCCTCTTGTATAGAGGCAAGGTGTATGTGTTGAATTCCACGGAGCTAAAAAATATTGTGCTAAGAGAAATGCACAATGTGTCATACATTGGGCACCCGGGATATCTAAAATCCATTACAATTATGAGGAGACAATATTTTTTTCCAGGGATGAAGAAATGGTTAACTACATAGCCCAGTGTCTAGAGTGCCAAAAGGTAAAGACATAACACAGACATCTAGAAGGGTTGTTGCGGCCATTTCCCATTCCAGAATGAAAGTGGGAGGTGGTCAGGGTAGATTTTCTTACAAAGTTGCTCAGAATAGTGAAGCAACATGATTTCATCATAGTGGTGGTGGAAAAATTGACTAAGGCAATGTTTTTTATTCCTATGAAGACAACACATAAGACAACAAACAATGCAGAGATCTACATGAAGGAAGTTGTCAGGCTACATGGAGTTCCTAAAGCAATAGTTTCAGAGAGAGATTCCAAGTTTACATCCAAATTTTGGCAAGGTTTTTTCAAAGGCTTTGGAACAAATCTAAATCAGAGTACAGCATATAACCCAGAGTTCAATAAGAAAACAGAAAGGACCAATAGGATAATTGAAGAGATGCTTAGAATGTATGTGATGGATCAGTGATCAAAATGGGAAGACTACATCCACTTAGTGGATTTTTCCTATAATAACAAGTATCATACCTCATTAAAAATGAATCATTTTGGAGCTTTGTATGGTAGAAAGTGTAACACACCAGTGGATTAGGACAACCCAGCAGACACAGCCATGATTGGGTCAGATTTGTTAAAAGAAATGGAAGAGTAGATAACAAAGATCAAACAAAATTTAAAGGCTTCCCAAGACAAACAAAAGAGTTATCCAGACAAGAATAGAATTTTTCAGATATTTTAAAGTGGGAGAACATGTTTTCCTAAAAGTTAAAGAAAAAATAAGTTCGATAAGATTGGGTTGTTGCCCGAAGTTGGCAGCAAGATATTATGGGCCTTTTGAAATATTAGAAAAGATAGGGTCAGTTGCATGCATGCTAGCATTTCTTGCATCCATGAGAGTGTATAATTTTTTTCATGTATCGTTATTAAATAAATATGTTCCTGGCCCTAACCACATAATTGATTGGACTGTGATCCTGGCAGAAAACGAAGGGGATTTTTGGGTGGAACCAGTACGCATCCTGGACTAGAAAATCAAAGTGCTTAGGAACAAATCCATGGGGATGGTAATGGTTCAATGGACCTGCTACAACACTGAAGATACAACTTGGGAGCATCAAGAAACTATGCGGGAGGAATATCCGTAAATTTTTGTCGATTTTGAAGGAAGTAGAAGCTGGAAAAAAAATACGAAACTTAATTTTTGAACAACTAGAGTTCTAGAACCTCATCTCAGAAATTCTTGGTCAACGTTGATAACCCAAATAAAAGAATGGTGCAACCCGATGGACTGAAGGCAGTGAAGGGGATGCATTCCTTGGGTCAGTAGCTTGAGAAAAAAGAAAGATTTAGTTTGGACAATTGATGGAGGGTAAAAATTTGCAAAAATTGTTTTTATTTTATGAATATTGTAATGCAAATTTGTGTATGTTTTTGGCATGGTGTCGTGCATCGAGGACAATCTACAATTGTAGGGGAGGGGAAATGTAACATCCTCACTATAATCCTTAGTTTAAGTAATGCATAGATATAAATGTGGCTATGGCCAAGCAATGTAAATGTGAAATGTATTTCTGAATTGTAAATGAATATAATGTGATGCTAGTTGTTCGGATATGGACAAAGATGGGGGTTGATTAATCCACTAGAAAGGGGGAATGCCTAGAGAGTGTCCAGTATAGGTTCAAAGGGGGAAAAATTAAGAGTATTAATTCAAACCCACATTTCTTATTTTTATTGTCATTTGAGGAAAAATTCTAATTTTTGGTTGAGTTTATGAGCGCTCAATCATTGAATATTAGTTATAGAGTGGGTGTGAGATTCACATCTGATAGTTAATGGAAATCATAGGGAAGAATCAATCATCATTGAGCAAAGTGAGCAATCAACTGTCTTGGGGAAAGAGAGGAAATTTGTATGGGTAGTAACATGCAGTCTTAGACATTGAGTTTTTACATGAACGACAAGAGAAAAACATGGGAGAAGAGCTTGGGAGTTGAAACAACAAGGTTGGGAAAATTTTGGAGCATGTTGGAGAGTTTTGGAGCTGGAATTCGAAAAGCCAGGTTGTCAGGCCTGAAGAGTGAACTCTTGAGTGAGTTGCACTGTATCAGCAAGTTATTGTTGTTGTCTTTGCTAGTGTTTTTCCTAGCGGTGAGTTCCCTTGAGTTCTCAGCTGAGATATTTCTAGCTACTTGTGCTAGAGAGACCATGATAAACGAATGGGACGCCCTATGGACTGAGAGCAATGACGGGATACATTCCTTGGGTTGGGAAAGTCAATAGGAAGAGAGCTGGAGGAATTTTGAGATAGTTGTAGGAGAAAACTAGTGGACTGTGTGATATTGAACAGTGAGGGAACAGTGAGGCACCCTTCTCTTGTGGATTTCTAACCCCAACTCGTGGGTGACTTGTTGTTGAAATTTGGAACAACGAGACTATGGTTGGATGGAATGTCCTTCCCAAGCAGTTGATTGCACAAACTCTCTTTTAAAGATAAGTGCTTATCTATTTTGTTGAGTTATTTATGAGTTTAATTGTTTTGCATTTATATGTGAATGAGAATGGTTTTATATGATGTTATAGATGTTTTATCAATTGCATTCATGTTTGTTTAGAATGTTGTAGTTGCATTTAATTATGGGTATTATAATCTAGTTGTAAATATGTATAATAAATAGCTGGTAAGCTATAGTAAATAAATCAGCATGAAGAAATTTAATTTTATGTGTTATTCCATAGTAATTTTCCATGGTTAAGTTGGGGAACATTACATCCAATGCCTAGTTGTCTTTGGAGATTTCATCGTAATTGTCACATCTATGCTTAATAAAAGATCATAGACTTGCCCCAATCCTTACTATAGCACATTATGAGGCTTCAAAATTCCAATATGTCACCTTCTTCCATTTTCTCCAAATCCAAATCAAGTTGATTCAATGGCCAATAAGGCAATTAAATTGAAAATTAGGGTGCTTTGGATTAGTGGTATTCTAACTACCCAAGTCATTACATAACCCTCCCTTGTTAATTCAATTACAAGTACCTTATTTGTATTAAACCATGTGTCCCTCATGTGTAAGCTCATACACCAAGATAGAGCAGTAAACTCGATGAGACCCAACACCCCCTCACACATGTATGAGGTAGCGGGGACAGAAGGTATTGAAGCCAAAGTTTTAATTCATCCTTAAACGAGTGGGACTGTGGCTAATTTGTTTTCATCCAGGTGAGAGGAAGACAAGCACCTCTATATGCACTCGACATCATTTCTTAGGTTTCTTTTTGGTTTGGTTTTCTCTTTGTTAGTTCTTCTTCAACTAAGTTTTATCATTGAATAGGAGTTGGATATTTGTATCCCTATCTTTTCTAGATAAGGTTGTTATAGTCTCAAAGTTGAATTTCCAAGGATTAAAGTCATGAGTTTAAATCCTAGACACTATCTATACAACTTGCCTCCTCTTGATCTTGGCTCCCAATTAGGCATTTGGTCTCATTATCGCTCTATGTATCTCTAGTTAAATTGTGTATGTCCTCTCACTATTTATTTTGTCTTTGGTATTGACGATTAATCCTTCAACTTCTAGGAAGTGGTGTTGAAAGAGATTTTATCCTTTTCATTTTCGTAGGTCACTGTGCAGAGGCTCACCTGCTCACCAATGGAGATGGTTCCATTGGGATCTTTGTTATTCTTCATGTACATCATTTTGAATTAAGTCTGGAGGTCTATCAATTCTCATTCTCAATAGCCCATTTACATATTATGGACCATCAAGATTTACTCAAGTTATGGAGGACTTTAAGGTCACATGAATACATGGTATAGGGAAACATAGCCTCTATTCTCTCTCTCATTACCAAATTCAATGAATATGGACAGCATTGCATTGCTAAAATAGTAGAAACTATAAGTACTCTTATGCAATTCAAGCAACAATTGTTTATCCTTGAGACTGAGTGCAACCTTCTTAAAAACCTGGTAGAGAATTTGAACATAGATGCACATTTGATGACATCCAATCAAAGGATGAGGAAACCAATATTCATATTATAGAAGCTATGGACATTGTAGATCAGCAATCAGCATGCAATAACACCACTGGAGGAAGCAACAAGTCACCACACCTTTCTTTAGTATATGTTTTTAAAGCAATCAGTATATTAAGTATCTTCTATAAGATTTACTTTAGTAGAAACATCTGGAAAAAAATCCCAAAGGACATCAGTGAGCTTTGTATAATGTTTTGGTCCGATGTTAACAATTTGAATTATGTGAACATTATTTATGTTTAACTAGTGTTGTCAACTTTGTTGCAACAATTTAATAATATATTTCACCAATTCCTGTTAAAAAAATACAAAATCCAACATGCCCAAGACAATTATATGCATGTGTATAAATAATCTCTCGTGAATATTCATAGGACCCTATTCCAACTACCTCTCAATTACAATTATTAACCACCAACTACCTAGTGGGTCATATTTAATGAGTACAGTCCATCAAATTAATTAATTAATTCGCACTAATTACTTTGTCAGGCTTATTCCATTAATATGCTCCATTACAATAATTAACAAGTTCACACCAGATATTCAGTGGACCTTATTCAATGAGTATAACCACATTACATTAATTATCACCCCCAAGTACAGTACAAATATAATGGCAAAGTCTCTATGTCATGAAAAAGACAACAAAATCCAACTTCTCATCAAAACATTAACATATTTTAGATCCATAAATATTCTAACATAATAAACAATGTGTTTATTGTTATCATCAACTTACTTGGCTAAAACACCCTCAGTATAATATTTGGAAGTTGAGACATATAAAATGAAATCATGGTTGAAACCAAGAGGATCCAACAACAGTTAATGTAAGAGAAGTTTTCAACATTTCAAAGGATTGATTATCTTATTTATCCCGTACGAACCTATCGCCCTTATGTAGTTGGTGCAATAAACAATGAATTTTAGTCTCGTAGTCCAGAATAAACTGTCATAAGCTAGCTTTCCCTTGTAAGGTTTGCAGTTGAAAAAGAGTAAGCAAAGGATACAACAACTAACTATACTCTTCACCTTAAAAAGATCAACAATGATACCTAGCTTGGAAACAATGAAGCTGAAGAGGCACTTCTATTTGCCATGGAATATACACTTTAAGTGAATTTAGTGAATTGTTGCAATGTTCAAATATGAGTTATTAATCTATAACGAGTTTTCCTTTTGCTTAAATAAAGTGGTAAAATCGCCCAAATAAGGCAAAAAAATTATGAATTTAGTGAATAGCTGCAATGTTCAAATATGAGTTATTAATCTATAACGAGTTTTCCCTTTGCTTAAATAAAGTGGTGAAATCGCTCAAACAAGGCCAAAGAATTATCACTTATATCATGGAATGCATAAGATATAGTCTGTTGAAAGGTGGCTCTAACATTTGTGAGGCCAAGTGGCATAACTTTATAGACAAACATATCCCAAGGCATAATGAAAGCACTTAGTCATGTGTTGTTCTTATTTATGAATCTTCACTAATTATATCTAGAAAATCCATTCATGAAAATGGGACCTCGTGACCTCTACAAGCATCAATAATACGATAGATAAAATGTGGGAAACTCACCCTTAAGACAAGGTTTGTTCGAATCACAAAAATTTGTACATAATTCCTTGTGTTTTGGTGACATGGACAGGTTTCGAAAGCCACTATGTAAATTCATTCATAAAATAAATTCGTCTTCAATAATCCTTTGAACTTATCCTTGGTGGTTAACGATTTGGCAAGGTGAATATGATGTTACTTTTTCTTCATTAGTTTGATGGAATACCATGTCTCAATATGGTGTTTCATGATATTAAATTTTAGAGCATGGATTTCCTTACATGACAAAGCAAATATTTCCTGAAATTCTAGGAAGAAGGCTATATAAGCTTCTTAATCTTGAGTAGTATGATAGAAATATTGATGCCTACAATTATAGAGATGTTGTCCAAGTTACCTTCTTCTTCTTCAAACACTCTGTGCACTAGAATAGGGTATTGGAACCAATTGAAATTTCCAAGAGGGATAAAGACCTTAGACTCGACAGTGATTTCCAAATGAAGGATATCCTAGTGAAGAAAATAGCATCTATGATGGAGATGATTCCAAGGACTATCAAACACTTACATGGCATCAACATCATAGGTAAAAGGTTAATCAAAATGGAGGTAGTTCCTTTATATGTGTCAAATGCAAAGTCATAACCTTCCATGGGATAGTCAAATCAAAAGTGTCCATCCCAACATAAGTGCAAGGCTTGGTAGATGGTCAAGGCTCTACAAGTCCCGAGCAACTAAGTCCTTAAAGAAACCAAGGGTTACACTAGTCAATGTGCAAATTGGCTTGGCACCCCCAAAAAAAGTATGACATTGTTGGATGCAATCGTAAGTTAGTCAATAGTGACCACTTTCCCTTCATGGGAAAATTTCATGGTGTAAAACAATAATGAAGAATCACCTTCGTGGAAAATATATAGTTACATGCAAACACATTATAATCTAAAAACACATTCACAACATCAATGTCCATTAAAATGATCTAAATATAGTTACTAACAACCGAAGGAGATTGGTCAAAGTCTTCAACGATACTATAATAATGGCTAATCCTAGCATGAGGATTGTGTGTTGTCCTCCACAAAGAGATTCTAGGAACACACAAGGTAGGGTTGGCGAGGTTGATTTATCTACAAATTGCTACTAGAAAAACATCTTTATCAATGAGTTATTTCAAGAGTGTTTCAATGAGGATTGTGTGTTGTCCTCCACAAAGAGATTCTAGGAACACACAAGGTAGGGTTGGCAAGGTTGATTTATCTACAAATTGCTACTAGAAAAACATCTTTATCAATGAGTTATTTCAAAAGTGTTTCATAATTACAATTACACTTGCATACACTCACTTGACTTAATCTTATGTACATGTTGAGAGACAGCACCTCCTTTAAAAGTGTTGGAAGTAGAAGGGTTGGCATTGCCCTTCAAGGAAGAGGTCCTACAACACAATGAAAGGCACTTATGGAGTATGGCTCTACTGGTTTCAAAGATTGTGCAACACTAAAAAGTCAAGACAATCATGAGTATAATAACCATTTTTCTCATAAATTATTTGAAGATTATTAGTCTTAACGTGATTATTGTCTTTGGCATGGTTGGTAGTTAGTTTCTTTAATTTTGAATGATGTAAGTTCTGGGGCGCGAAGCACAGGGGCACGCGCAATACCACCACAAACCAAAACGAAGGAAATCGAGCAAGAAAGATGCTCAATGCATTTGAAGAAACAAAGTCTTCATACATGGGGAGAGTTGGGATTCCTTGGACGTGTGACACGCTAAGGGGCGACTCCACCCAAGATGCCTTATGACACAAGTCAAATGATGAACGATTTGACAAAGGGTTGGGTGGGAAAGCCACACCACTGCCCACACATGAGGAATCGACCCAACCTTACAAAGGGGCATGACTTGGTGAACGGACGAGTCGGCTCACCCAAGGGCAAAGAGACATGATAGATGGCTAAGATTGATGCATATACATGCACAAGGGCACACAACCAAGAAAGCAACTTGGAAGGAGAGCAAGAAGAACTCTATGGCTCTAAGGCAGGATTAGACAAAGAGGGGCGAGCTCCCTCAAGGAGCCAAGTCGCTCCACATGGAAGGAGTTGTGCAGCCTCGATGTGGATTTCATGGACAGAGTTGGGAAAGCTTCTTTTGGGCTGGTTTTGGAGAAGTTTGGAAATGCAGGTTTGTTGGAGGCATGTGTGAGGCAGAACCAAAATCTGTGAAATCTGCGGAAACGAAGAGACGACAAGTCCACGGTTGAAGGCATATCTGAGGTGCTCTACGAGAGGTTGCGGAGATAATTGCAACAAAGTTTTGGTGACAAATCTATTTATGCGTGTCTTAATGAAGTGAAATGAATCGTGTGATTCTGGCGAAGTTGTAAACTGAGTCGATAGTGTAGACTTAGCTGAGAGTTGGGCATAGAGTATGACTCGTAATAGCCTAGAACAGAGTATGGGCATGCTCTAGGTATCTGGTGTTGCCAAGCAGCCAAGAGAGAAACGAGGTGGTGATGCACTCTCAAAAGGTGCACAATCGCAAGATTCAACTAGACACAATGTGGAAACGCGACAAATGGTATCAAAACAATTTGGTTCTCTTCACCTCTTACAATCATAATAGTTGCAATGGGACGCACTTGTTGAGAAATTCGTTTGTTGTGAAGTCGGTTAAGTGAGAATGTTCGCAAACTTGGTGAACGGTTCATTGCAACGAACCGGTTCATCACAAACTTTGCATCAAACTTACATTAGAGGTTTGATTGACAGTGTAGTGGAGAGGTTGGTCTGGGCATAGACCTTGCATAGAACAAGAGCAAAGTTTGTGGTGATGACACATTTAGACAAGGTGGGTGATCGTAAAACTTATCGCAAACTTGATGACAAAGACAATTTCATTGCAAACTCTATTCGTTTTATTAGTGACGAAAGTCCATGCCAGAGCTATTATACACACCTTGAGAGACTGTAGTGGTCATATTAATTTAACATCCAGTAATTCTACAACAAGACAGTAACTTCTACTAGATTTATGAAAATTCAATAATTCCTTTCTATTTTAACACATACGCATGTAAATTTAACAACGAATAATAAAATTTTATAACAAGTTAAAAACAAATGCATAATTTTAAATACTCGGGTCTGATGATAACCCATCGTTTGTCCGCTTGCCTTGTTGACCGATGTTGAACTGTGTAAACACTGCCCAAAACCTTGTTCCACCCTGCCAACTAGGACAACTTCCTAGCTCCAGGATATCATATGGATATCCTGGCCCCCGTGCCCAAAACCTCCAGCAAACCGGTGTCTGTACTGAATCTTCCTGACTACAGAACTCCACTCTCCTCCCTGCCAATCCAAGAGAGCCCCCCAAAATCAATCACAATCTCTCGTCCAATGATCCCCTCCTTCCTAACCTCCTCCGCTCATATGCCTCCTTCACCGCCCTCTCCCCCCATTTACTTCCTTACCTACTCCTAGTTAATGCCCCTTATCCTTTCCTTTATTATTTTATCCTCTTGTAATTAATATGTTATCCATTTCCGTGTACGTAACCTTTTTAATTTAAACAATATAACTTATTAATCTTCCTCGCGGTAATTTAACCTTTTAATTTAAACATATAACTTGTATTAATCTTTTAAATTTAATACTCATTTATTAAATGTAATAGGTAGTTAATTAATTAATTAATTAATCTGTAAATTATAACATTTAATTAATTAATAAATACTTTACTAATACATTAGATCACCTTGTTTATTTATTAACATGGTAGGCAAAATTAATTACCTAATAAATTTTACTTAATAATCCCTAAGTATATATTCTTACTAGGTTGTTACATACACCCACCCTTCAGGAAACTTCGTCTCAAAGTTAAGGTGTCTTATGGTACAAAGGAAAAGAAACCTGGTCCAGACATTCATAACAAGTAACCGACATTATCAGTAAGTAAGTGAAGAAAACTCATACATACTAGTGTATATGTACAAGTAATGCATGTGTAGCTAGTACATACAAGTCTCGTGCATGTACTAATAATCAAAACTATTATCCTTTAGTAATTTATGTATACATCCAATCCAGTCAGCAAAACTAATATTTTATAAAAGACAACAAACCAATCAATTGTTTGATAAATTCTTTAATTACTATTATCCGTTTCAACAATTTTATTTTAAACAACTATAGTTTAGTTACGTAATAATGAATATTCATATATACACATTTCTCTTTTCTTTTTTTTTTCGAGGGGAAAACATTAAATTCCAACATCAGACAAATCTCCATACTCTCTCAACTATTTCTACTCATCATTCCTCCCTAACCTACTTCCATCTCCATTCCTATCCTTCCTCTGTTGGACTATCTTGGAGCGTCAACTATATTGACCTAACTCCAAATAGAACATGTAAGCGGAAGTGTCACTATCTCGACCAAGCTTCCCCAGCAGGCATCTGACAGTCATCATCACATGTCTTGGGGAGCGTGAATTAACACCGTCCTCCCATGACTTCAGGTTTCGGAGGATACACGGTGGGAAACGCATCCACCCCTCCTAACAGGACTAGGGTC